>LVTN01001629.1:44868-60674 GCA_001649415.1 Musa itinerans
ACATAGGTGATTGGCTTTAGGTCAAGTGGGAGATTGCTAGTCATAGGTGCCCAGCAAGCCAATCACATGAGTGATGGCACGTGTGACTTGATACAGAATCATTTTGCTTATTATATTTTGGCATATATCACTTTATAACTATTGCATATATATTTTGTGATGTCCTTGGATTTGTGCAATGGGAATCGGATCGTGATGAGATCACGATAATGAGATCGATTCACCTTTAAACACAGATCCTAAATAATCCCGATCATAGGTTACTCGAGAGGGACATCGTGATAACCGGACATACTAGTGTGTTGTATACCCGTCTATATGATGGATGCAGCTGGTCTCATAGCTGCTCGTGTAGAGACACTAGGGAAACAGTACAGGTGCTCATTGGAGAATGAGTTCACTAATTGATCCGCTTACGGAATGCTGGATGATTGATGATGCCTTATTGTCAAACAATGATTCCGTAGTCCTAGTGGTATATCTGGTCCTTAGACTTGAGACACCAAGGATGTCCTGTATGAGTGCTCCACTCTTTGATACTAGACTTATAGGTTTGGTTGTCGCAGATCTAGTACAGCTGGTCATTGGAAGTGGCAGTCGACCTTACGAGGGCTATTGAGTGTCGATAGAGGATCATCTACTCTCGGCATCATGAGAGGAATATCCCATATGTTCTTGCTCAGACAAATCCTTGGCCAGGGTCATTCGGGTTGAGAGAGAAAGAGTTCTCCAAGAGAATCCGATTAGAGCAAGACTCGAGTAGAAACCATATGGGTCTGACAGCACCATGCTCGATATACAGTCTCTAGGATATTAGATGGATATGGGACTATAGGTACACGGTAATTGAGGATAGATAGGTCCAATGGATTGGATTCCCTTGTATCGTCTAGGGACTACGGCGTAGTGGCCTAGTACATCCGTAGTCGATGAGTCAAGTGAATTATTACAAAGATAATAATTCACTAAGTTTTAAGGAGTTCTAACATGTATGACTCACGGCCAGCTCGATATTGGGCTTAGAGGGTCACACACATATGGTAGGCATTGCGATGAGTAGACGTTCGGATATAAGGTATCCGACGGAGCCCTTGTCTTATTGGATATCCAATAAGCCCCTGAATTATTGGATCCCATGGACGTGATCCAATAAGAGCCCATGAGAGATTATTGAATAGAAATCCACTAATCTAAAAGGCTTAGGTTATTGGATGCAGATCCAATACCCACTAGTGGAGGATCCATTAGGGTTTGATAGGGGACCTCTATAAATAGGAGGGATTCAGAGCCTCATAGGCTAGAGACTTTGCTTGCCTCTCCTATTCTCCTCCCCCTCTCCACCTCAGAGCAGGCCTTGAGTTTTAAGGAGCATCGTCGCAGCCCTGCCGTGTGGATCACTGCTAGAGAGGAGAACGCTTGACCTCCTTCACCCTCTCCTAAAGATCTGCAAGGAAATAGGGATATACGATCTCCCTAGATAACACAATCTACTCTATACGCAGTTTTTAAGTTTTGTGGATTTTGCGCACCAATCTTCGCACGACAACGAACATCTCTTTGGGAATAAGGGATTTTGTTTTCTTGTTCTTCCGCTGCGCATGTGATGTCGCCCCCAAGATTTCCCAACATATACCATATTGATAGAACCTTTAATTCAAAATGAATTCAAGTCAAGGCAATTTTAATCATTAATCCAAGCAACATGTCATCATAAAATCATACATAATCAAAATATCCAAGTATATCATTCCATGCATGATCGTCATCATAACTTCTCCCCCTTTGTCATCAATAAAATGGAGAAGAACAACTATCAAGTATTAGAGATATTCACATTTTATAACATACAAGCTAGCAATTTTTGAATTGTACAAGATAGTATGTTTTTGCATCTTCTTGAAATGTCTAACTTGGTGAATATTACTTCTCTTGAGATTTGCAAGATAGCACTTCTTGCTTTTCTTTTGAGATGAACAAGCTAGTAGGTTTGGAATTTTTGCAAGTTTTACATCATGCAAACTAGTAAATTTTACATCATGCAAGCTAGCAAATTTTGCTTTTCTTTGCGATGTGCATGCTAGCAAATCTTTCTCTTTTGAGATGTGCACACTAGCAATTCTTTCTCCCCCTTTGTCATTGGCAAAAGAGGGGAATAGCAATACAATGGTGCAAGCTAGGTTTCATCCTTGCTTGAGCTTTTCCTTGTGATGAGGGAAGCCCTTCAATGAAGTCCATTGATATATCAGTCCATATTGAGTCCAGGATGGGTAAGGGTTGTAGCTTTCCGAGACTTGCCATTGTCTCACCTTTATGTCGTTGACAAACATCACATTGTGCCACAAATTTAGCAATAATATTTTTCATCCCTACCTAATAAAAATTTTGCTTAATTCTCTTATAGGTTCTAAGGAACCCGGAGTGCCCGACCGCAGGTGTGGAATGCATCTCTTGAAGAATGGTCTTTATGCAAGTAGAATTTGGCACAACCACAATGCATCCCTTATAGCGCAATTCTTTTGAGTCCCATCTGTAATGAGCCATGGAGCTTAGTACTTCAATTTTTTTATAATCTTACTAGTCTCCAAATCTTCCTGCCACTCTCTCTTAATATTCTCAAGGAAGTCGCTGGTCGGAAGTGAAACGACCGAAAATTCAGCTTGCTCGGGTAGTCACGAAAGCGTATCTACAACAACATTCTCTTTCCCTTTATTTAAGTTATTTTATAATCATATCCAAGAAGCTTTGTTACCTATGTTTGCTACTCGGGGAAGATATCTTTTGCTCCAAGAAATATTTTAGGCTTTTATGGTCAGTCTTAATTTGAAAGCGTCGCCCGATCTAGTACGGTCTCCATTTGGTCACCGTATGCACAATCGCGAGCATCTCCTTATCGTAAATGGTCATCTTGAGATAGGAAGGAGATATTGCCTTATTGGTATAAGCGACAGGGCGGCCATCTTGCAGTAGTATAGCACCAATTCTGACTCCGTAGGCATCGGCTTCAATAACAAAATTCTTGCTGAAGTTGGGTAGCGCTAGTACGGGCATTGTCGTCATTGCAGATTTAAGTTTATCGAAGGCAGTGGTGGCTTTGTCCGACCATTAGAAATCATCTATTTTTAGCAAGGAAGCAATGGGTGCACTGATCTTTCCATAGTTTTTCACGAACTTGCGGTAGTAGCCTGTTAAACCAAGAAAGCCGCATAGCGATTTTATGTTCCTCGGGGTCGGCCAGTTCTACATTGCTTCAATTTTGGAGGGGTCCACCGCCACACCTTCCTCTGATATGATATGCCCAAGATATTTCACCTTTTGTTGAAGAAAGCTACACATTGATTTTTTGACAAAAAGAACATATTCTCACAAAATCGTCAAAATAAGTCGTAAGTGCTGAAAATGACTTTCAAGAGAAGGGTTAGAAATAAGGATATCGTCGAAGAAAACCAGCACAAACTTATGAAGATAATTTCGAAAAATATCATTCATAAGGCTCTGGAAGGTGGAGGAAGCATTAATGAGACCAAAGGGCATTACCAAAAATTTGTAGTGGCCGTTGTGTGTTCGAAAGGTGGTTTTTGGCATGTCTTCTTCGCACACTCATATTTGATGATACCCGGATCGAAGGTCCAGCTTTGTGAAGACTCGTGCTCCCTTTAATTCATTAAGCAATTCATCTACTACTATAATAGGGTATTTTCTGAGAGCTCGGTAATCAACGCATATTCGCCATGTTCCATCCTTCTTTCGTATGAGGAGCAACGGTGAAGATTAGGGGCTGCAACTTGGCCGAATAACTCCTGTTTTGAGCATCTCTTTTATAATCCTTTCTATTTTATCCTTCTGGAGATGTCAATATAGATATGGCTGAGTATTTGTTGGAGGTTTACCTGGAAGAATCGGTATACAATGATCATGCCGACGGGTAGGAGGTAGGTTGCTCAATTTGTCAAATATATCTGAAAATTCAACAAGCAAAGGAAGTAGGTTTGGATCTTCAAATTCTATTGGCTCTCCCTATGTTTGCTACTCAAGTTGTACCAAAAAGCCACTGCATGCTTTGTGCAAAACCTTCTCCATTCGTTGTGTGCAAATCGTCGTTACGTCGCCCCCACGTTTCCCGTGCAGTATCACCTATTTCCCCTTACTGTAAAATTTCATAATTAGTTTCATAAAATTTTAGGAACCATCACCTAATGTCATCAGTCATTTGATGTTGAGCTCAGCCTCATAATCATCAAGAGGGGGGAGGAAGAAATATCCAGTTATCTCTTGATCCTGCAGCAATAGTTTCACCCGTGGGCACCTATGATCACACTTCAAAATTCGTCCGTCGGTGACCTTAACATCAAACCTACTACAATTCTCGATAGGTAAGGCCATCTAGATAGCAACCTTGCTGTTCATAAAATTATTAGTGCTCCCAGTGTCAATAAGAATGGTGATAGGTTGTTGCTTCAGAAGTCCTCCCACTTTCATTGTTTGCGAGTTCGCGTAACTGGTAAGGGCATGCATCGTAATATCAATCAGCTGCTGTTCTTCATCTGCGACCTCTTCCTCATGCTCCTGGACCTCCTCCTCCATGTCTTTAAGAGGTTCAATCATTAGGAGGTGGGCCCTTTTGCAGCGATGATCATGGTTCCATGACTCATCGCAATGCCAACAAAGACCCTTTGCTGATCGGTCATGTAGTTCTTCTCTTGTCAATTTTTTTGGCAGAGAAGGATGGTTGGGAGCAGAAGGAGGTTTATATTCCATGAGCCTAGGAGAGGTTCTCATCCTCCGAGCATCTTGGTTGAGCCGTTCTTCTTGTATTCGGGCGAAAGAAATCGTAGCTGTCACGGTACGGGGCTGCCGCGCCTTAACCTCCCCTTTTATCTCTGGCTTGAGTCCTTTGGTGAATGTTCCTAACAATTGATGGTCAGTTCAATCACGAGCAAGGTAGGATAGCTTCTCAAACCTAGTTTGGTACTCTTGAATCATAGAGGTTTGTCGAATCTTTGCAAGTTGGCCATCGAAATTTTCATACTCCGTAGGTCCGAAATAATTCAGTAGTGCGTTCTTAAATTGATTCTACATCGGAGGCCCATGATTGTATTCCAGCTAATTATACAATTGAATAGTATCTCCTTCAAGGTGGATGACAGCAATTTCCACCGTAGCATTATCCGACGTTCGGTCATAGCGAAAGTAACGTTCGGCGCGCAAAATCCACCCTGCCGGGTCTCCTTCCCATCGCGGGAAGTCCACCCTCATGCGTGGCTGAAGCATGTCGAGGGATATCCCTCCTTCTCTAGAGGCCTCTCTGAACTCTCTCCTCGCTGAAATTTGGTTGCACTCAGTGGTTGTCCAATTCTGAATTCTGCAAACAAAGCGCGCAATTTGTCCTCCAAGCATGATTCAAGCCGCGATTCAACTCGAGATTCCAATGCTTTAAATTTAGCATCAATTAGATCTTGAGAAGCCATAGCATATGCCTATAAATCAGATATGTCCCTGTCTTTTTTCTGTTGACGGGTTAATGGCATGGGGTGGTGGAAGGTTTGGAAAAATTGAGGATCACGAAAAGATACTACAATAGATTTTTAAGTCTAAAGTGTAGCAGTTTGGACGTAAAAGGTCAGTGGTTTATATTGAGAATTTTTTGATAAAACCAAAGGAAAATATACTATTAGTAAGTTTCAAAGTTGTCGTAAAAATTTGGTAGAAATTTGAACTGAAAAAATGCAGTAGCAAGATCAAACAAAATATGCTATGCGGTTGGAATTCTGCAGTGCATCTTTCGTCGTAGAAATAAAAACTTTACGACGAAAAGTTTATGCAGCAATATAAGAACGATTTTTTTGGATTTTTGAATAAGGATAACTATATTGTAGCAGCATTAAGGTAGGAAACCAGAACCTGATGCAATTTACGGGGAGATCAAAGGGTGATCCGCGGTGGTGGAGATGACAGCGGAATTCGACGACGATCTTTTAAGCAATTGTGGGAATTGCTTTGGGCAACTGTGGAGGGCTGATGGATGGCTGAATTTTTAAATAAGGATAACTAAATTGCAATAGCAGTAAGGTCGAAAATCGGAACCTATTGCAATTCACGGGGAGATCAAAGGATGATTTATTATGGTGGAGATGACAGAATTCGGTGATGATCTTTTAAGCAATTGTGGGAATTGCTTTGGGCTATTGTGGAGGGCTGATAGATGGCTATGGAAGGGCAGCGAGATGACAAGAACGCTACTCTGATACCAAGTGTTAGAACCCTAGAGGATTCTAAGCTTGGGGTTGATCTCTTCAGGGGATTGGCCTCCTTGGAACCCTATAGGGATTCCTTCCTCCAAGTTGCTGCTCAAAGGTTGCTAAAAAGCTTCATCTATACTTATTAGAAGAGGATAAATACATGACTATTTATAGGGCTTCTAAACCCCAACTCCTAATAGGACTCATACTTCTAACCAACTCCTAATAAGACTCCTACTTTAAGAAGCAACCTCCCAACTAACCCTAACCCTAACCCTAACGGACTTCTTCACCACTTTAATAGGGATCGGCTAGGTAGGTTTTACATGAATGCCCCTTTCAATGAAACTCAATTAGGACTCTCCTAGCTAGAGTCCTAACAACTTATAAAGGAATTCATGAATTTTGAAGGTTTAACATGCCTAATTCTCTTCTAATAAAATCAAATTGTTCCTCGTTCAATAGTTTTGTAAAAATATCTACTAATTGATGCTTTGTATCAATAAATTCTAAAGATATGTCATGATTATTAACATGATCTCTAATAAAATAATATCTAATGTTAATATGTTTAGTTCTAGAGTGTTGAATGAGGTTCTTGGTTAAACATATTACATTAGTGTTATTGCATTTTATAAGAATATTTTTTAAATAAATTTCATAATCTTCTAAAGTGTTTTTCATCCATCTAACTTATGCACAATATGCACCTACTGCTATATACTCGGCTTCGGTTGTAGATAATGCAACCGAGTTTTGTTTCTTGGAAGACCAAGAGACAAGTGCATGACCTAAGAGTTGACATATTTCTGATGTACACTTTCTATCTATTTGACAACCAGCAAAATCAGCATCGGCATAAGAAAATAACTTAAAGTTTTTAGAATTTGGATACCATAATCCTAGATTAGGAGTTCCTTATAGATATCTAAAAATCCTTTTAACGGCTTTTAAGTGAGATTGCTTGGGATTAGATTAAAATCTACTACATAGTACAACACTAAACATGATATCGGGTCTAGTTGCTGTAAGGTATAATAAACTACTTATCATACCCCTATAAGTCTTTTGATCAAAACATTATCCATTTATGTCCATATCTAATTTTGTAGAAGTGCTCATTGGTATATTAATAGCCTTAGTATTATCCATATTAAATCATTTTAATAGTCTAAAGCATATTTTGTTTGACCAACAAAACATTCATCACTAAGTTATTTGATTTGTAAACCTAAGAAAAAATTTAATTCCCCCATCAAACTCATTTTGAATTCATGGCTCATACTATTGGCAAAAGATTCACATAAAGACTCATTTGAAGATCCAAAAATGATATCATCAATATAAATTTAAACCATTAAAATTTTATTTTTAAAATATTTAATAAATAATGTAGTATCTGTTAGGATCAAGTCGGCACTAAGAGGGGGGGGGGGGCAATAGGATAAAAACATTGGTTTAAAAATCTTCATATATTAAAAAAATCGATCTCGGAAGATTGCTTGAAAGCGTGTTTGTTCGTAAGGGTAGTGAAAGCCAAGTAAGGTGGAAGTGAAGCAATTGCGAAGTAATTAAATGTCAATAATAGAAATGTAAATCAAAATTTATAGTGGTTCGATCGTTGTGACCTACATCCACTTCTGATTCCTCCTCCGTCAAGGTCACCAGTGTCCACTAATGGTCTTCTTTCAGTAGGCGAAGACCAACCACCACTTTACAATGCTTTCTCCTTTTCATGGGTTTAGGAGATAACCCTTACAAGCCTCATATCTCTCTTGAATGATTACAAAGCTAAGGAGAGGGAGGACTCTTCTCACTTTTACAACACTTTTAACACCCCAACACTTAGGATTTTTCAACACTTTGATTGCACTTTTGTTACCCTTTTATGCAGAAAAGGGTGGGGTATTTATAGGCCCCAATGGCTTTAGAATTGGAGCAAAAAAGTATCACATTTCTGAATTTCGGGGTACTAACGGCACCATCGCCATTATTGGGTGGTACTACCGCCTGCAGACTGACATTGAGCGATACCATTAACCAGTCTGGGTGGTACGATCGCCTGACAGAGCTCGGAGACCAAGCTCTGGCGGTACCACCGCCTAGCAGCATTAACTGCCGACGGTACCACTGCTTGGCAGCATTAACTACCGGCGGTACTACTGCCCAGACCACCTAGGAGACTTAGTCACCAAGTGGTGCCATCGCCGGCCATGACTTCAGGTGCTAAATGGGCTATTCAATCGGCCCAATTCAGTCTTATTAAGGGCGCAATTGGCCCCTAACTAAGTTAGTGGGATTACCTCCCAATCCTAACTTAACTTAAGGTCTAACTACGATAATTTAAGACATTCACTAATCAATCTTGGTTCGATATGTCAATTGTTCTTCCGGCGAGCTTCCGACGATCTTCCGGTGAACTTCCGATGATCTTTCGGCATTGTTCCAATGGACTCCCAACAAGCTCCTAGACTTTACAATGATCTTCTTATCGAGTTCCTATGAGCTTCTTTGGCAAACTCATAGAATTCTCAGTCAATTCCGGTAGAACTTACGACGAACATCCGGACTTCCGACGAACTCTTGAACTCCCAACGAAGTCTCGATCTTGACTCCGGCCCAACATATGCTTCATGTCTTACCACTATCGTAGTTAATCCTGCACACTTATCTCAATATATAAATTAAATCAAATAATTTATCGATTGATTTCATTATCAAAATCTAAGATTTAACAATCTCCCCCTTTTTGATGATGACAATCAATTGATGATGGAGTTAACCTTAACTCCCCCTATCTATATGCCATACTTGAGAAAAGTTACTCTTGAATTGAAGGCCTTTGAATTTAAGCATCAAACCGATAAGTCATATTTATTTAAACTTATCAACATGCATATCATGATTTACCAATATGATACCACATATTTATCAATAAAAAATGATATCAAGGCATGACATCAATTTTCAAGTCAATGATGATAGACAATCATCATTTTCAAATATGATACGAATTTCAAACATGAAATTTAGCAAGATGACAATTCTTGATAAAAGAAAATAATTCATCAATCTATGGCAAGATATCAATTGTAAATAGCAAGTTGAGCTTATGATATCTTATCATAATGAAAGACATTTATCAAGCATTCATGAAACATTTCAAGTATCTATAATGCATATAAAATACATTTTAATATGTTTCAAGCATTTATGACAAGATACATTTTATACAGTTGTCTCAAACATTCAATTTGTCATCAATTTACCATACTTCTCCCCATTTGTCATCAATAAAGAGGAGAACTATTCAATAATGCAAGTGTGGTAAAAATTCAAGCAAGTTTCACCCTAATTAATCCAAATTATAAAGGAAGGTAAGCAAACACTTTGCATGATAACTTTTTTGAATGAACTAACATTCAAAGGTTCACAATATTAAGAAGAATCCGACATTGTATCGTTGCATGGTAACATTCAAAAGTTTTCATCATCAAAAGTTATCAACATTAAAGAGATCACAACATCAAAGTGAACACAACATCAAAAGTTCTCAACATCAAAGGTTCACAACATTAAAGAGACAGAGATTGTGTTAGTGTAGCGGAGAAAATCGTCGGTTTGTAAAATATTTCGTTTGTCGAAAATCAATTTCGGAAAGTGCTTGACTTTAGAATGAAAGAACTAGCAGTTACTAAGAAAGTAATGACAATAATGAAAAGCAGAATGGAAATGAGCACACCAGAATTTATAGTGGTTCGGTCGTTATGACCTACATTCACTTTCGATTCCTCCTTCGTCGAGGTCATTTTAGGTTCTAGATTAGGTGGGAGGGGGTTAGTCCTTTTAGGTAATCTAGTCCAAGTCCCATTTCAGACTATACATCTTAACCTTCTTAGCAGAATTCTATTTATGACATTAAACCTATCTAGTTTTAAGATTTCTTTATCAGGTAGAATGACTATGTCATAAGCATGGATTAGTCTAGTAATCAAGTGACCATATGGAAGTATCATATCCTTTTTTGATAGTTTGATCATATTTTGTTGTATTAGGTAACCAAAACAATTTCGAGCAATTTCGAGTGTGTGCCAAATATCAAAAGTTGTTTCACAAATAAACACTCGATTGAACTCGTTTTTATCTAAAGCACAAAATAAGGCATTCATAGCCTTGGTGTTTAAAGTGAAAGTCTTCTTCTCCAAATTATTCCAATTGTTCATTGGAAAAGACGACTTTTGAAAGCCATTTTCCACGAGGTTCCTTAACTCAAAATCCATTGAAATTAGAAAGATCCTCTTTCTAGCCTTCCAATATGTGTAATCTGTCCCATTGAATATGGGAGAACGTGTAATTGAATGACCCTCTTGATTGCCGATAAATTCTATCTCTCTTGGGTTTCAAACCAAACGAGAGTGGTCGAGCTCTGATACTAATTGTTAGGATTAAGAGCCACACTAAGAGGGGGGCGGGGTGAATTAGTGTAATGGAGAAAATCATCGGTTTGTAAAATATTTCGTTCGCTAAAAACCGATTTCGAAAAGTGCTTGACTTTAGAATGAAAGAACTATTAGTTATCTAAGAAATATATTGTTGCCTTTAACCGATCTATTTGCAATCCTTTTTGAATGAAATTTCGAGTATGTGCCAAATATCAAAAGTCGTTTCACAAATAGACACTTTATTGAACTCATTTTTATCTAAGGCGCAAAACAAGGCATTCATAGCCTTAGCATTTAAAGCGAAAGTCTTCTTCTCCAACTCATTACCATCGTTCATTGGAAGAGAAGACCTTTGAAAGCTATTTTCCACAAGGTTCCATAACTCAAAATCCATTGAAATTAGAAAGATCCTCATTCTAGTCTTCCAATATATGTAATTCGTCCCATTGAACATGGGTGGATGTGTAATTGAATGACCCTCTTGATTGCCAGCAAAAGCCATCTCTCTTGGGTTTAAAACCAAATTGAGAGTAACCGAGCTCTGATACCAATTGTTAGGATCGAGTTGACACTAAGACGGGGGGGGTGAATTAGTACAGCGGATAAAAACGTCGGTTTAAAAATCTTCGTACGTTATAAATCCAATCTTGGAAGATTGCTTGAAAGTGTGTTTGTTCGTAAGGGTAGTGAAAGTCGAGTAAGGAGGAAGTGAAGCAATTGTAAAGTAAGTAAATGACAATAATAGAAATGCAAACCAGAATTTATAGTGGTTCAGTTGTTGTGACCTACATCCACTTTCATTTCCTCCTCCGTCAAGGTCACCAGCATCCACTAATCATCCTCCCATGATAGGCGAAGATCAACCACCTCTTTACAGTGCTTTCTCCTTTTCACGGGTTTAGGAGATAACCCTTACAAGCCTCACACCTCTCTTGAATGATTACAAAGCTAAGGAGAGGGAGGAGGAGGACTCTTCTCACTTTTACAACACTTTTAACACCCCAACACTTAAGGATTTTTTAAGACTTTGATTGCACTTTTGTTACCCTTTCATGCAGAAAAGGGTGGGGTATTTATATGCCCTAATGACTTTAGAATTAGAGCCAAAAAGTGTCACATCCCTGGATTTCGAGGTACTGGCGGTACTATCGCTTGTAAACTAACACTGGGCGATACCATCGCCCAGTTTAGATGGTACGATCGCTTGATAGAGCTTGGAGACCAAGCTTTGGTGGTACCACCACTTGACAAGGGCGGTAGCACCGCTTGGCAGCATTAACTGCTGGCAGTACCACCACCCAAACTACTTGGGAGATTGAGTCACCAGGCAGTGCCACCATCGGCCATGACTTCAGGTGCTGAATGAGCTGTTCAATCGACTTAGTTCAACCCTGTTAAGGGCCTAGTTGGCCCTTAACTAAGTTAGTGGGATTGCCTCCCAATCCTAACTCAACTTAAGGTCTAACTACGATAATTGAAGACATTAACTAATCAATCTTGGTCCGGTATGTCAATTGTTCTTTCGACAAGCTTCCAGCGAACTTCCGATGATCTTTCGACAATGTTCCAGCAGACTCCCGGCAAGCCCCTGGACTTTACGACGATCTTCTTGGCGAGTTCCAATGAGCTTCTTTGGCAAGCTCCTGGACTTCTCGGTCAATTACGGTAGAACTTCCGACGAACGTTCGGACTTCCGACGAACTCTCGATCTTGACTCCGGCCTAGCACCGACTTCATGTCTTACTGCTATCGTAGTTAATCCTGCACACTTATCTCAACATATAGATTAGATCAAATAATTTACCAATTAATTTCATAATCAAAATCCGAGATTCAATAGTATCGACCTTATCTTTCATAAAATTATTTTGAATAAGGAAAGAACTAAGCCTCTCATACCAAGCCCTAGGGGCTTGTTTTAATCCATAGAGAGCCTTAGTCAACTTAAACACATGATTCTGAAAATTATCATTCTCAAATTCGGGAGGTTGTTCAACATAAATTTCTTCGGAAATAAAGCCATTAAGAAAAGCACTTTTAACATCCATTTGAAATAACTTAAAATAGTTACAACTAGCATAGGAGAGGAGAATCCTTATGGCTTCAAGTCTAGCCATAGGAGCGAAGGTTTCTTCATAATCGATACCTTCTTCTTGGTTGAAACCTTCGGCCACTAATGTAGCCTTGTTTCTAATCACGATACTAAGTTCATCTTGCTTGTTTCTAAAGACCTATTTAGTACCAATTACCAAATGGTCACTAGGTCTAGGAACAAGCTTCCACGCCTCATTTCTCTCAAATTGATATAATTCCTCATGCATTGCAATAACCTATGAATAATCTTTCAAGGCCTTATCAATGCATTTAGGTTCAATTTGAGATAAAATGGCTACATTCGCACAAAATTTTTTAAGAGAATAATGAGTTTGAATACCTTTTGATGTGTCTCCAATGATTAGCTCTTTAGGATGAGCATCTACATACTTTCAATCCTTAGGCAAGGATTCTTTGGAAGAAGATGCTTCCAAGTTGCTAGTGGGAGGAGAGTTTTAATTAAAATTTAAAGCATCAAAATCAGAATTACTATCAAAATTATTTTTCTTAAATTCAAAAACCTCATTAAAAACAATATAAATAGATTCTTTTATAACTAAAGTTCTTTTATTAAATACACAAAATGCTTGAAAAGTAGAAGAATATCCAAGAAAAATATCTTCATATCAAAATTATTTTTCTTAAATTCAAAAACCTCATTAAAAACAATATAAATAGATTCTTTTATAACTAAAGTTCTTTTATTAAATACACAAAATGCTTGAAAAGTAGAAGAATATCCAAGAAAAATATCTTCATCGGATTTTGTATCAAATTTTCCTAATGCATCTTTTTTGTTTAAAACAAAATATTTACAACCAAAAACTTTAAAATATGAAACATTGGGTTTTTTGTTATTTCATAATTCATAAAGAGTTTTGGAAAGCAATGGTCTTACTAGAACCCTATTCATGACATAGTATGTCGTGTTAATGGCTTCGGTGATAGAACCCTTGCAGATTCTAAACTTGGGGTTGATCTCTTTAGGGGATCGGCCTCCTTGGAACTCTATAGGGGTTCCTCCCTCCAAGTTGTTGCTTAAAGGCTGCAGAAAATATTCATCTATTGCTTATCAAAAGAGGAGGAATACATGGCTATTTATAGGGCTTCTAAACCCTAACTCCTAATAGGACTCCTACTCAAGACTCCTATTCCTTTACAACTCCTATTTCTTCTCTAAGAAACAACCTCCTAATCCTAACCGGCCTCTTTACCTCTTTAATAGGGGTCAGCTTAGGTAGGTTTTACATGAATGTCATTCTCAATTAGGACTCTCCTAGCTAGAGTCCTAACAAACCCGCCCTGGTTTGGAGTTCTCCTTGGGTAGTCATATTTGGTGGGTGGCTTTGGGCTACCTCCAAGCATCTGTTTACAACTTTCGTCTGGCTATCGATTTGTGGGTGATATACCGTACTCCTTTTCAATTTAGTACCCTATATATGGAATAACTTTATCTAAAATCTGCTCGTGAAAATGCAAGTAGAATTTGTCACAAGCGCAATACGTCCCTTTTAGCATAATTCTTTTGAGTCCCAATTGTAATAATCCACGGAGCTTGGTGCTTCCTCCAATTTTTTTTTTTATTTTACTGGTCTCCGGATCTTCCTGCCATTCCCTCTTAATATCTTTAAGGAAGTCACTTGTCGAACGTGAAATGGCCGAAAATTCAGCTTGCTTAGGTAGCCATGAAAGCACATCTGCAACAATATTCTCTTTCCCCTTTTTGTAAGTTATTTCATAATTATATCCAAGAAGCTTTGTTACCCATTTTTGCTGCTCGAGGGAAGATATCTTCTGCTCCAAGAAATATTTTAGACTTTTATGGTCGGTCTTGATTTAAAAGCGTCGTCCGATCAAGTACGATCTCCACCTCGTTGCTGCATGCACAATGGCGAGCATCTCCTTATCATATGTTGACATGTTTTGATGGGAGGGAGATAATGCCTTGCTAGTATATGTGAATGGTCAACCATCTTGCATGAGAATATCTCCAATTCCGACTCCAGATGCATCGGCCTCAATGATGAAGGGTCGGTTGAAATCTGATAGTGCTAGCACCGACATCGTCGTTATGGTTGCCTTAAGTTTTTCGAAGGCAGCAGAGGCTTTGTCCAACCATTAGAAGGTATCTTTTTTCAGTAGAGAAGTGAGTAGTGCACTGATCTTTCCATAGTTTTTCATGAACTTGCAGTTGTAGCCTGTTAAACCGAGAAAGCCACGTAGCAATTTTATGTTCCTTGAGGTCGACCAGTTTTGCATTATTTCTATTTTGGATGGATCCTCTGTCACACCTTCTTCTGATATGATATGCCTAAGATATTCCACCTTTTGTTAAAGAAAGCAAAAATTTGTAGTGGCCATTGTGTGTTCGAAAGGCGGTTTTTGGTATGTCTTCTTCACACACTCGTATTTGATGATACCCGGATCGAAGGTCCAATTTTATGAAGATTTGTACTCCCTTTCATCTAGCAATTCATCTACTATTAGAATAGGGTATTTGTCCTTGACGGTTATGCCATTGAGAGCTCGATAATCAATATACAATCGCCATGTTCTGTCCTTTTGTACGAAGAGCACCGGTGAAGAGTAGGAGTTGCAACTTGGCCGTCGAATTTGGTGGTAACCGAATCGGAGGTCCAACTTCGTGAAGACTTGAGCTCCTTTTAATTCATCAAGAAATTCATCCACCACTGGTATTGGGTACTTCTCCTTGACAAAGATGTCATTTAAAGCACGATAGTCGATGCACATCCGCCAAGTTCTATCCTTCTTGCGTACAAGTAGCACCGGTGAGGAATAGGGGCTGCAACTTGGCAAAATAACACCTGTTTTGAGCATCTTTTTTACAATCCTTTCTATTTCATCCTTCTAGAGATGTAGATACTGATATAATCGAGTATTTGCTGGAGGTTTTCCTGGAAGAATCGTTATATAATGATCATACCGATGGGTAAGAGGTAGGTTGCGCGGTTCATCAAATATATCTAAAAATTCAGCAAGCAAAGGAAGTATGTTTGGATCTTCAAATTCTATT
>LVTN01001630.1:28768-56511 GCA_001649415.1 Musa itinerans
TCTTGGGTTTACCTAGGTCAAAAGGAGGGAGAGATTCTATTTTTGTTGTTGTTGACAGGTTTAGCAAGATGGCACATTTCATTCCTTGCCACAAAACAGATGATGCAACACATGTTGCGGGGCTGTTCTTTAAAGAAATTATAAGACTACATGGCATTCCAAAGACAATTATGAGTGATAGAGATGTGAAGTTCCTTAGCCACTTTTGGAAAACACTTTGGAGCAAGTTGGGTACAAGGCTGTTGTATTCAACCACTTGTCATCCACAAACAGATGGACAAACGGAGGTAGTAAATCAAACTTTATCAACACTTTTGAGAACCATAATTCAAAAGAATTTGAAAAATTGGGAGGAATATTTACCACATGTAGAGTTTGCTTATAACAGAAGTGTGCATGCTACAACAAACCATTCCCCATTTGAAGTTGTGTACGGGTTCAATCCATTAACTCCTATGGATTTGCTACCTTTACCTTAGGAAAAGGCCAATTTGGATGGTGAGCAAAAAGCTGATTTTGTCAAAGCATTGTATGAAAGAGTCCAGACACAAATTGAAAAGAAAACTCTATAATATGAGAAATAACACAACAAAGGCCAAAAGCAAGTAGTATTTGAACCTGGTGATTGGGTTTGGGTACACTTAAGGAAGGAAAGATTTCCTAATCAAAGGAAGTATAAACTAATGCCAAGAGGAGATGGTCTTTTTTGAGTCTTTCAAAAAATCAATGACAATGCATACAAGCTAGAACTACCAGGTGAGAATGGCAATGTTAATGCAACCTTCAATGTTTTTAATTTATCTTTGTTTGATGCAAGTGATGAAGGTGCTAATTAGAGGACGAATCCTTTTGAGGAAAAGGGGAATGATATGAATGGGCAAGTTGATTATAATTCTACTGAGAAAGTTGATTATAATTCTACCAAAGACCCTTTAACTATTCATGGAGGACCAATGATAAGAGCTAAAGCTAAAAGGATGAAAGAAGCCTTAACTTGTTTATTAGAAGGCATTTGGAAGGAGCAAGTTGGTCAAAACTTGATCAAGGTTCTATGGATACAAGAAGAGCCTAAAATGGTCAACTTGATTCAAATAAGTCCACGTCATGAAGAGAAAGTCCAGTCTTGAGAGAATGATGAATTTTTAGCCCATTTTGAAGAATAAAGTTCATTTAGCCATATTGGACCACATTAGGAATTGTGGGCTTATTCATGAATAATCATTTAAATCAATTCAAGGTAGATTCATAATAATCTACATTCATGCATTAGGAATATGAATGTCATTTAATGTATTTAAGGGATTCATTCCCTTTGTACTATATAAACAAGGCTGACTCCCTTTGTAATGAGGACAATTTAGAAGTGTATTTAACTTTCAACATCGGTGAGTGTTTTGTTTTTAAGTTTTTGCATGAACTTTGGAACTTATCAAGCTTTTCTGCTTATGAAGTTCAAAACCCAAAAATCTTTGTTTTTCCTTTCAACTTATCAAGCTTCTTAGTTTATGGCGTTTTAAGGGAATCAAAGTGTTGTTCTAATTACTTCATCAAATTTTCATTGATAAAGTAATTAAAATAGTTTCCCTAACTTCAATCTTGAATGATCCATCTTGTTTCAATTTGTTGGAGGGGGTGAATTTGTATTCCATATGTATCATAGCTCTTTAGCTATCGGGGTGTATGGTTGCTAAGTTGATGATTTCCATCAACATTGCTATAGTAGAGGCAGCAAAAAAGGGAGTTTAGATAAATAAGTTCATTATATATTTGGGAGTCATGCCAAGTAACGAGGAGCTGATTCCTTTATATTACAACAAATATAAGGTGATTGCTCAAATGAGAGAATACGGGTCTCATTAGAAGTGTTATGAGGAGGTTCTAACTTATTAGAGAAATTGTGGCCCTAAGAGATGTAGTAGTAGAAAGAGTTCAATCCAAAAATAACATCATAGATCCACTAACAAAGCTATTATCTCAGATTATCTTTGAGCGTCACAGTGGCCTAATGGGGATCAGACACATAGGTGATTGACTTTATGTCAAGTGGGAGATTACGAGTCATAGGTGCCCTACAAGCCAATCACGTGAGTGATGACATATGTGACTTGACACGTAGTATTTTTGCTTATGATTATTATTTGGTATTTTATCACTTTATATTACATATTGCTTGAATATATTGTGATGTCCATATATCTGCGCAATGGAAGTCGGATCGTGACGAGATCACGATAATGAGACCGATTCGCCTTTAAACACAGACCCTAAATAATCCCGGTCATAGGTTACTCGAGAGGGACATCGAGATAACCGGATATACTAGTGTGTTGTATACCTATCTATATGATAGATGTAGTTAGTCTCATAGTTGTTCGTGTGGGGACACTAGGGATACAATACAGTTGCTCATTGGAGAATGAGTTCACTAATTAATCCGCTTACGAAATGTTGGATGGTTGATGATGTCTTATTGTCAGATAGTGATTCTGTAGTCCCAATGGTGTATTTGGTCCTTAAACTTGAGACACCAAAGATGTCCTATATGAGTACTCCATTCTTTGATCCAGACTTATTGGTCTAGAGGTTCTAGATCTAGCACAACTAGTCATCAAGAGTGGTAGCCAACCTTATGAGGATTATTGAGTGTCGATAGAGGATCATTCACTCTTGGTGTCATGAGAGGAATATCCAATGTGTTCTTGCTCAGACAAAACCTTGGCCAAGGTCATTCAGATTAAGAGAGAAAGAGTTCTTATTAGAACCCTTACAGATTCTAAAATTGGGGTTGATCTCTTTAGGGGATCGGCCTCCTTGGAACTCTATAGGGGTTCCTCCCTCCAAGTTGCTGCTCAAAGGCTGTAGAAAAGATTCATCTATTGCTTATCAAAAGAGGAGGAATATATGGCTATTTATAGGGCTTCTAAACCCTAACTCCTAATAGGACTCCTACTCAAGACTCATACTTCTAACCAACTTAGGACTCCTACTTAAGACTCCTATTCCTTTACAACTCCTATTTCTTCTTTAAGAAACAACCTCCTAACCCTAGCCAATCTCTTCACCTCTTTAATAGGGGTCGGCTTAGGTAGGTTTTACATGAATGTCCTTCTCAATTAGGACTCTCCTAGCTTGAGTCCTAACAGTTCTCTAGGAGAATCCGATTAGAGTGAGACTCGAGTAGAAACTGCATGGGTCAGATAGCACCATGTCCGGTATACGATCTCTAGGACATTAGATGGATGAGAGACTATATGTATACGATAACTGAGGACAGACAAGTCCAATAGATTGGATTCCCTTGTATTATCTAGGGACTGCGACATAGTGGCCTAGTACGTCCACAGTCAATGAGTCGACTGAATTATTATGGAGATAATAATTCATTAAGCCAGAAGGAGTTCTGATAGGTATGACTTATAACCAGCTTGATATTAGGCCTAGAGAGTCACACACTTATGGTAGGCATTGTGATGAGTAAAGGTTCGGATATGAGATATCCGTCGGAGCCCCTATCTTATTGAACATCCAATAAGCCCTTGAATTATTGGATCCTACTAGATGAGATCAAATAAGAGTCAATGAGAGATTATTGGATAGAGATCTACTAATCTAAGAGACTTGGATAGTTGGATGAAGATCCAATGCCCAATAGGACAGGATCCATTAGGGTTAAGATGATAGGGGACCTCTATAAATAGGAGGGAACCAATGGTTAATAGGCTAGAGTCTTTTTGGGTTGCCTCTCCTATTCTCCTCTCCCTCTCCACCTCATATAGCTAGCTTGCAGACTAGAGAAGAATCGTCGCAGCCCTGCTATGTGGATCACCACTAGAGAGGAGGGTGCTTGACCTCCTTCACCCTCTTTTAGAGATTTGTAAGGATTCAGGAATATACGATCTCCCTAGGTAACACAATCTTTCATATACGCAGTTTTAAGTTTCATGGTTTTTACGTATCAATCTTCGCACAATGACGAACACATCTTTGGAAAATTGGATATTTTATTTTTAATGTTCTTTCGTTGCGCATGTGATGTCGCCCCCAAAGATTTCCCTACAATGATAAGACCCTAAGGTTTTATCATGGAAGAAAGGGGAAAAAGGGGATGATCACTTCGAGGGGATCAGCCTCCTTCATTACTTCGAGGGATTAGGCCTCCTAGGGTTTATCAAAAGATTGAATAATATTTCATTGCTTACCGAAAAGCAACAGTTACATCGTTATTTATAGAGTTCCACCAAGAGTCCACCAGGACTTGAACTCTTAATAATAACTAAATATTAAATAAACCTCTATCTGACTCTAACTGAGCTAAACAGACTCAATAAATATTATTCAAAAGCTCAGAAAATAAAGGGATCCTAACAATCTCTTAGTTGTAGAGGTTGGTAAGATATGACATGTGATAGATCCCTGATATATCTCTGAAGCATAGACACGTGGAATACATCATGAATGCTAGCCAAAGTCAAAGGCAATGCTAATCTATTTGCCACAGGACCAACCTTTTGTAAGATCTCAAATAGGCCAATAAATCTAGGGGCTAACTTCTCCCTTTGACCAAACCTCATGACTCCCTTGGTTGACAACACTTTCAAGAAGATGCGCTCACCAAGATAGGAGCACTGCTCAATTTTTTCTTCAATTCCTGAAAACTTTGTTGACATTTATCATCCCATACGAACTTTATATTTTTTATGTCAACCTGGTCAAGGGTACTGTTATTTTTAAAAAGCCTTTATGAATCTTCTATAGTATCCAGCCAAACCCAAGAAGATTTTAATCTCCGAAACATTAGAAGGCTACTTCCATTTTATCACAACTTCAATCTTGTGAGGGTCAATAGATATACTAGCACTCGAAATTACATGACTGAGAAACATAGCTTCATTGAGCCAGAAATTATACTTGCTTAATTTGGCATATAGTTTCTCTTACCTTAGGACTTCTAGAACTGTCTTAAGATGGTGTTCATGCTCTGCCCTACTTTTGGAGTAGATCAAGATATCATTAATAAATATAATTATTAATTTATCAAGATAAGGGTGGAACACCCTATTCATGAGATCCATGAACAGGGTTGGTGCATTTTTTAGTCTGAAAGGTATTACTAAAAATTTATAATGAATGTATCTTATCCTAAAAGCAGTTTTTTGTATGTTTCCTTCCCTTATCTTCAGTTGTTGATACCCAAATATCAAATCAATCTTCGAGTATAACTTGAGTACCTTGAAGGTAATCAAATAGGTTATCTATTTGGGGAAGGGGATATTTATTCTTTATGGACACTTGGCTGAGTTGTCTATAATCGATGCATAGTTGCATGGATCTATCTTTTTTCATCACAAATAGGATAGGGGCATCCCAAGGTGATACATTAGGTCTAATAAAACCCTTGTCCAAAAGCTCCTAGATCTGTTTCTTTAACTCCAACTTAATTGGTGTCATTCTATACGGGGGTTTAGAAATAGGTGTTGTGTCAGGTAGAAGATCAATTATAAATTCAATCTACCTGTTTGGTGGCGATGCAAGTAGATCTTCAAGAAAAATATCTAGAAAATCCCGTACAATGGGTATGTCTTGAAATTCTAGTATGATAAGATCTACTAACAAATCACGACTTTCAATAGTAATAATATAGTTTCTATATATCTGATCAACTATTAAAGAGTTTCCAACTAGTGTTACTACCATTAATGAATTACTTATTGTCTCATAATTCCTATGCAGTGTCTTAGTAAAATAGGGTGATATAAAAGAATGCATAGAACTAGAATCTATAAGCATAAATGCAGGCATACCACAGAGTATGATGATACCTTTGTAGGGAAATCTAGGATTGACATCATATATGCAGCGAAAGAATATAAACCAAAAATCTCAAATTCTCAAAAGGTGTTTATCGTCGTGTGAAGATTGGTGCATAAAAACCTACGAAACTAAAAACTATTAAGATCAAGAATGACACTAAGAGGGGGAAGGGGGGTGAATTAGTGCAGTGGATAAAAATAACAAATTTAATCAATTTCAAAAAACTTCGTATGATGAAACTCTTAGTTCGACGAAAACCATTTTGAAAAGACGTTTGAAGTAAAGTAGATAGGAGCAAAAGTAAAGTATGCATCAAGAAGAGAACAGGCCAATTTTATAGTGGTTCAATTGTCCGACCTATATCTACTCTCGATACCTCCTCCAATGAGGTCACTGGTTTCCACTATTGATCTTTCTTGAAGGATAAAGATCAATCACCCCTTTACAAAACTTTCACAAGTGGCTCACTCTCCTTTTACAAACTTTCACACTTAGAAATGATGGAGGTGAACTCTCAACTTTTACAAGCTATTTCACTATAGTTTCGATTCAGTTCTTATCACTTCTCTGTACTTTACTAGCTGAGAAGTAAGGGGTATTTATAGCCCTCAATTGGCTTTATAATTGGAGCCAAAAAGTGTCACATCCCCTGTTTTCGGGGTATTAGCGATACCACCGCCATTATTGGGTGGTACCACTACCTACAGACTGACACTGGGCGGTACTACCACCTAGTCTGGCGGTACTACCACCTGACAAAGTCTCGAGCTCTGGCGATACCACTACTTGACAGCATGAACTGTCGATGGTACCACCGCCTAATCTAGATGGTACCACCGCTTTGTCTAGGTGGTACCATCGCTTGACAGCATTAACTATCGATGGTACCATCATTCAGTTTGGGCAGTACCACTACCCAAACTTCTTATAGACTAAGCCCTGGGCAGTTCCACCACCTTAGTCTGGTGGTGGCAGACAGGGTTCAACAACTTGTTTAGGCCTTGAATCTAGCCTAAACCAATCCTATTACGGGTCTAGTTGGCCCTTAACAGGTTTAATGGGATTACCTCCCAAACCTAACCCTAATTATGTACTAACTTCGATTTTTAAGGCATACACTAAACAAAACAAGTCCAGTAAGTCTAGGTTTCTTTCAACAAGCTTCCGACGATCTTTCGGCAGACTTTCGATGATCTCTCGGCAATCTTCCAGCAGACTCTCGGCAAGCTCTTGGACTTCACGATGATCTTCTTGGTGAGTTCCGACAAGCTTCTTTAGTAAGCTCCTGGACTTCTCGGCCAATTCCGATGGCACTTCAGACGAATCTCTGAACTCCCGACGAACTTTCGAACTCCCAACGAATTCTTAATCTTGACTCCAGAACTTCAATTTGCTTGATGTCTTGATCGCTATCATAGTTAATCCTACACACTTTTCTCAATATATAGATTAGATCAAACAATTTACCAATTGATTTCATCATTAAAATCCGAAATTGAATAATCTTCCCCTTTTTTATCATGATAATCAATTGATGATGGAGTTAACCTTAACTCCCCCTATCTATATGCTATACTTGAGAAAAGACACTCTTGAATTCAAGACCTTTGAATTCAAGTATAAAATCAATAAGTTATATGTTTTTAAACTTATTGACATGCACATCATGATACTAATCATGATTTATCATCTTAAAATATGATACCATGTATTTATCACAATAAAAATGATGTTGAAGCCCAATATCGAATGATCATTTTCAAGTATGATACAAATTTTAAATATAAATTTTAGTAAGATTCAAATTTCAAGTTTGATAAAATATGACAATTCATCAATCCGAGGCATGATACCAATTGGAAGTAGGAAATTAAGCATAATAAGTTCAGTACCTCAATATAAGGTGAGCCTCGAGGGACTCGACCAACTCAGCCTACATCAAGAATTGGTCCCTACCTATAACGATGGAAGGCCATGTGGGTTAATCTAATTACCTCACGTTTACCGACTTAATATTATCTTGAGGGGGTTTTTGATTTAGTCTACATCACATGAGCAATCACACCAGATAACCATAGACCACAACCTAATGTGATTAGGCCCGAGCTAGTGGGCCTAGTCACTCACATATCTATGTGTGCAACAATGCATCTCCATGCCTTATAATCGTCCATCTCGTTCTCATCAATTCTGTTAGCATCTTGACGCATCTCCATGCATCACGATCATCCATCTCGTGGGTCCCGCTATCATTTTCACACTCCCGCTGTGCCTCCTCGTATGATTACAACTTAATCAAAGACACGCAGACCCGACAATAAATCAGAAATAAAATAGAGGCTCGCAGGCCCCAATAATAATAATCAAAAGTACACACATCACACAGTCCATGATCATATGTCTATATATCATACATCACATCATATATCATACATCACTGTTAGAACCCTTGCAGATTATAAGCATGGGGTTGATCTCTTTAGGGGATTGGCCTCCTTGGAACTCTATATGGGTTCCTTCCTCCAAGTTGTTGCTCAAAGACTGCTAAAAAGATTCATCTATTTCTTATTAAAAGAGGATGAATGCATGACTATTTATAGGGCTTCTAAACCCCAACTCCTAATAGGACTCCTACTCAATTAGGACTCCTACTCAAAACTCCTAATAGGACTCCTACTTCTAACCAACTCCTAATGCTTCTCTAAAAAGCAACCTCCAAACTAATCCTATCCTTAGTCGGCCTCTTCACCTCTTTAATAGGGGTCGGTTATGTAGGTTTTACATGAGTGCCCCTTTCAATTAAGACTCTCTTAGCTAGAGTCCTAACTGACCTGCCCTCTACAAATCAGCCTTGTCCTTGAGGTTGACGGTCTATGAATTCTAGGAATTTAATCTTCAAATCATCATATTTCTCCCAAGTAGCATCTTCTACTGGTAGGTTCGCCCACTGTATTAGCACTTTAGTAGTGGATCGTCGTCATCGAGTCATGATCCATCAAACAATATTGGCACTCAATTGGGTTTGGAGTTCTCCTTGGGTAGTCATATTTAGTACTATTGAGAAATCTTGGGAGCGACATCACATACGTAGCAGAAGAACAGAAAACAAAATCCTAAATTCCCAAAGATATGTTCGTCGTTGTGAGAAGATTGGTGCGCAAAAAATCCACAAAATAGGAAACCACGTGTGAAATAGATTGTATTACCTAGGGAGATCGTATATCTCTGAATCCCTATAGATCTCTAGGAGAGGGTGAAGGAGGTCAAGCGCCCTCCTCTCTAGTAGTGATCCATACAACAGGTTTGTGATGATGCTCCTCAAAACTCTAGATCTGCTTTGAGGTGGAGAGAGGGAGGAGAAAGCAAAAAACTCTAGCATATGAACTATTGAATCACTCCTATTTATAGAGATCCCCTATCAACTTTAACCCTAATGGATCCTCCCTTATTGGGTATTGGATCTCCATCCAACTATCCAAGCCTTTTAGATTAGTGGATCTCTATCTAATAATCTCTCATGGGCTTTTATTGGATCTCATCCAAAGGATCCAATAATTTAGGGGCTTATTAGATATCCAATAAGATAGGGGCTCCGATGGATATCTCATATCTGAACCTCTACTCATCATAATGCCTAACATATGTGTATGACCCTCTAGGCCCAATATCGAGCTGGTTGTGAGTCATACCTATCAGAACTCCTTCTAGATCAGTGAATTATTATCTCTATAATAATTCACTCGACTCATCGATTGTGGATGTACTAGGCTACTACGCCGTAGTCCCCAAATGATACAAGGGAATCCAATCTATTGGACCTATCTATCCTCAGTTACCGTGTACCTATAGTCCCTTATCCATCTAATATCCTAGAGATCATATACCGGGCATGGTGCAGTCAGACTCATATGATTTCTACTCGAGTCTCGCTCTAATCGGATTCTCCCGGAGAATTCTCTCTCTCAATCCGAACCCTAGCTAAGGATTTGTTTGAGTAAGGAACATGGGACATTCGTCTTATGACACTGAGAGTGGATGATCCTCTATCGACACTCAATAGCCCTTGTAAGGTTGACTACCACTCTCGATGATTAGTTGTGCTAGATCTGGGATATCCAAACCTATAAGTCTGATATCAAAGAGTGGAGCACTCATACAGGACATCCTTGGTGTCTCAAGTCTAAGGACCTGATACACCACTGGGACTACAAAATCGCTATCTAACAATAAGGCATCATTAACCATTCAACATTCCGTAAGTGGATTAATCAATGAAATCATTCCCCAATGAGCACTTGTATTATATTCCTAGTGTCCCCACACAAATAGCTATGAGACTAGCTGCATCCATCTTATGGACGAAGTATATAACACACTAGTCTATCTGGTTATCTCGATGTCCCTCTTGAGTAACCTATGACCGGGATTATTTAGAATATGTGTTTAAAGGCGAATCAGTCTCATTATTGTGATCTCATCACGACCCGATTCCCATTGCACAGATCCAAGGACATCATAATATATGTATATGCATATATGCAATAAGCAATATAAAGTGATAAATGCTAAAATATAATAAGTAAAAAGACTGCGTGTCAAGTCACATGTGTCATCACTCACGTGATTGGTTTGTAGGGCACATATGACTATTAGGAATTCGACGATGATCTTTTAAGCAATTGTGGGAATTGCTTTGGGTGGCTGTGGAGGGTTGATGGATAGTTGTGGAAGGGCCGCGAGATGCCAAGAACGCTACAACGAATAACATGCATCCAATGTAGGGCGACCTCGTCAACAGCTACTGCAACAACTTTTGCTCCATTGCCCATTTTGAGGACCATCTCGCCTCTCGCTAGTCTCCTAGGCCTTGCCAAAACCTATAACGAATTATAAATATGATAAGCACTTCCGATATCCAATACCCATGTGTTAACATAAGAGTTGGACAAATGGAGATTGATCATGAATGTACCTAAAGCTTCTCCAAGCTTCTATTTTGCCCTCTCTACAAGGTACTCTTTGTAGTTCCTCTTCCAATGCCTATCTTTTCCACAATGGAAGCATTAGCTTTTGTCCTCTGCCAGGTCTTTCTTAGCAACCTTTGCTTTACCTAGCCTGCCCTTGCCCTTGCCCTTCTTAAGAGATGTTTCTGCTTTACTTTTCTTTCTAGTCTCACCAGTGTAGAGAACCGGCTTCTTTCTTGATAGTGCTCTCTACCTCCCTCAACATATTTAGGAGCTCTAGGAGATTCACCTCAAGCTTGTTCATATTAAAATTAATTATGAATTATGAAATGGAATCTAATAAAGACTGAAGTACAATATTCATACACAGGTTATCCTCTTGGACCATTCCTAGACCTGTGAGTTTCTCTATCCACTCAATCATCTTTAGGACATGGTTCTGAACCAGTGTCCCCTCAGTCATTCTAGCGCGGAAGAGACTCTTGGATATCTCATATCGCTGAGTCCTTCCCTGTTCCTCAAATAGTTTGCAGACATGTAAGAGAATGGATCTGGCATCCATCTTTAAATGTTGTCTCTATAACTCAAGAGTCATGGAGCCCAACATGTAACACTAAGCAAGAGTGGAGTCATCAATGTACTTTATGTAGCAAGCGATCTCATCCTCGCTTGCCCCTTCCTCGAGTATAGGCATCACTACATCAAGGACGTATGTGATTTTCTCCGCTGTGAGAACAATTCTCAAGTTGCGAAGCCAATCAGTATAAATTGGACCAGTGAGGCAGTTGACATCAAGTATGCCACGTAAGGGATATAAAAGCGACATTTTCTAAAAATAAAGATGCAACAGAAATAAATAACATGCAAATTTTATAAAACGTAAACAATCAAGATATGAACTTCTATCTTAATATGCTCCCACTATTTTACTAGTGAGTCACGCGACACCCTTAGCACATGAATCGAAAGTCTCCGACAGACTTCTAGTGGGGATCAGGATCTAATCAGCGTCTTAGTGTAACCTCGAGTGACTCGACTAATCACACTAAGCCCAAAAGGTAGGTAACTCTTACCGATCACAACTCCTTATAATTCCCGTCCTGTTCGACCTCCGAATCACTATAGTCTCGAGGAACTCGACCAACCATAATATTCAGTTAAGTCAACACCATTATTACAAGATGAGTCTGATTCGATGATATACCCTCTAGGGACTCGACCAAGCATACAATGTCCTCAAGTCACCAATGACATCTCTATGTTATAGGCAAGATAGCAAATCGTGATATAGGTGAGCCTCGAGGGACTCGACCAACTCAATCTACACCGAGAATCGGTCCCTACCTATAACGATGAAAGGCCACGTGGGTCAATCTAATTACCTCACGTTTACCGACATTGCATGCAAATATATATACATATCTAATATATGTATAAACAATCATATATCACATGAGCAATCACATCAGATGATTATGGACCACAGCCTAATGTGATCAGGCCCGAGCTAATGGACCTAATTACTCAAATCAATATCTATATATGCAACAGTGCATCTCTATGCCCTATGATGTCCATCTCGTCCTTAATATTTTTATTAAGCATGATATCAAACTTCTTAATATTTTTATTAAGACATCAAACATGGTTTCAATCAAAATCGAAAATCATCAAGATACATATTATTTCTTCTTGAAAGACATTCATAGGATCATCATTAGATTAAAGTCTAATATTTTATTCCATTAACATAAACATGTAATTTTCATTATCATTTTCAAAATTACTAGCATGATCATAATTTTTGTATTTTCTTTTTTAAACATGTAATTTTCAAGAAAAATAATTAAACTAAATTAAAAATAACTCATGAAAAATATTATGTAATTTTAAAATAAATTAAAGGTATTTTGATTACCTCATCGTTGAAAAGTCGTTAAGGTGTAGTTTGCTACCTCGCCTTTGTTGATTTTCTCATCGTCTTTGGAGGAGCTCGATTCATCCCAAAGTGCTTCCTTTTTCTTGCGTTCAAAGCAAGTAGTTGCATTCTTTTTATTCTTTTTAAGTTCATTTTTAATTTTTGATTCTTGTTTTAAAATTTTCATAAAAAGTTCAAGTTCACCATCACTTGAGCTTATGCTCGAGTGGTCTTCGATTGTTCTTAGTTCAAAATCCTTCCTATCCTTTGGAAGGTGGTTCTCAAGTTCTTTACGTGCATTGCACATCATTTCATAGGTCATTAGAGACCCGATAAGTTCTTCGATCAAAAAAGTATTCAAATTTTTTGATTCTTGAATATCCATTATTTTTGAATCCTAATTTTTAGAAAACAATCATAAAATCTTGTTAACGAGTTCAAAATTAGAAAAGCATTTACCAAGAGCTTTTAAACCATTGACAACATCCATAAAACGGGTGTACATGTCAATAATAGTTTCACTCGACTTCATTCGAAAATGCTCGAAATCATGCATTAAAAAATTAATTATTGAATCTTTAACTTTGCTAGTCCCTTCATGTGTGATTTCAAGAGTGCACCAAATGTCAAAGGCCATTTCGCAAGTAGAAACCCGATTAAACTCAGTTTTGTCTAAAGCGCAAAACAAGGTATTCATAGCCTTTGCATTTAAAGAAAACGTCTTCTTCTCTAAATCATTCCAATGGTTCATTGGAAGAGAAGACATTCGAAAACCAAATTCGACTATATGTTATAAATCAAGATTTAATGAAAGCAAGAAAACTCTCATTCGAGTTTTCCAATAAGTGTAGTCCATCCTATTGAAAAAGGGAGGACGAATGAGAGAGTGACTCTCTTGAAAGCCAAAAAGAGCCATTTCTCTTTGGGTGTTAAACCAAATGAGAAAACGAGGCTCAAATACCAATTGTTAGGATCAGGGTCGGCACTAAGAGGGGGGGTGAATTAGTGCAGTGGTAAAAATTACGTCGGTTCAAAAAACCTTCGTACGATAAAATCTGATTTCGACAAAACCTGTTTCGGAAAGATCTTTAAATTGAAAGCATACGGAAGTGTACTTGATGTAAAGCAAGGAAGGCAGTTCACAGTTAAG
Organism: Musa itinerans; assembly: GCA_001649415.1. NCBI lineage: Eukaryota > Viridiplantae > Streptophyta > Magnoliopsida > Zingiberales > Musaceae > Musa > Musa itinerans. The sequence goes on from LVTN01001630.1 coordinate 42,612, forward strand.
ATAAATAACAAAATAGAAATGCAAACTGATTTATAGTGGTTCAGTCATCGTGACCTACATCCACTCCTCCAATTCTTCTTCCGTCGAGGCTACTAGCATCCACTATCGATCTTCCTTTAATAGGCGAAGATCAACCTCCTTCTTACACCCCTCTTCTAATTTTCACAGGTTTAGGAGTCAACCTTTACAAGCACTCACTCCTCTCTTACAGAATTCTAACACTTAGACTAGAGGAGGATTCTCACAAGAGATTTCTACAACTTTTTTCCACTTTTAAACTCTCTATGCATGTATATTTTAACTAGGGATGAGAGGGGTATTTAAAGGCTTCAAGTTGATTCAAACTTGGAGCCTAAAAACATTTCATCCCAGGTTTCCCGAGCACGGGTGGTACCACCGCTTGCGTTGGGCGGTACCACCGCCTAGTGTCAGTCTGACACTGACACTACGTTGGGCGGTACCACCACCTAGGGCGTAGTGCTGGGTGGTACCACCGCCCAGACTGGCGGTACCACCACCTAGCACGCTATCAGGGGCGGTACAACCGCCCAGACTAACGGTACCACCGCCTGACACAGTCTCAAAGACTGTGCCACGACGGTGAGACTTCTTGGGGCACTGTTTGGGCCTCTTATTGGGCCCTACAGTCCTTACATGGGCCTAGCTAGCCCCTAATTGGGTTGGCCCAAATCCAAACTCATTTATGTGCTAACTACAAAATCTAAGACATAATATGAGCTAAACAAGTCTGTAAGTCTATTCTTCCAGCGAGCTTCCGACAATCTTCCGGCAAACTTCCGACGATCTCTCGACAATGTTCCGGCGAACTCTCGGCAAGCTCCTGGACTTTATGACGATCTTTTTGGTGAGTTCTGACGAGCTTCTTTAGCGAGCTCTGAGACTTCTCGGCTAGTTCCGTCAGAACTTTCGATGAACATCCAGACTTCTGACGAACTCTCAAACTTCCAACGAAATCGTGTCCTTGACTTCGGGACTTCATTTTGCTTCATGCCTTGCTTTCATAGTTAATCCTGCACATATAAAACCACACTTTGATCTAGACAATTAATACTAAGCATTAATCAAGTTGTCCGGCATATCATTGGTCCCTCGACACTTCTTCCGATTCTTCACTGCATCGTCCTCTCTTGCGGCCTATTACCCAATCGGCCAGTTGACTCTGCAACTTCGATATCCTTGGCGCAATATCCGCTCTTTTTGGCCCGAAGCCTTCTATCGATACATTGACCGATTCTCTCTAGCTTAACGTCTAATCTTCTAACATATTTTCCTCCGGCACAACATGATTTTTCCTGCTTTAATTGTCTCATCCTAATCGAAACATCTTACATCACTCAAAATGCATATTAAAACATAAACACTTATCGATTGATTTTATCATCAAAATCTGAGATTCAATAGACTCCACTCTTGCTCAGTGTTATATGTTAGGCTCTATGACTCCTGAGTTACAAAGATAACATGAAAAGATAGATGTCAGATCCATTCTCCTACATGTCCACAAACTGTTTGAGGAACAGGGAAGGACTTAATGATATGAGATATCCAAGAGCCTCTTTCATGCTATGATGATTGAGGGGACACCGGTTCAGAACCATGTCCTAAAGATGATTGAGTGGATAAAGAAACTCATAAGTCTAGGAATGGTCCTAGATGATAACTTGTGTGTGGACATTGTGCTTTAGTCCCTACCAGATTCCTTTTTACAATTCATATTAAATTTTAATATGAACAAGCTTAAGGTGACTCTCCTAGAGCTCCTCAATATGTTGAAGGAGGCAAAGAGCACTATCGAAAAGGAGAAGCCAGTTCTCTACACTAGTGAGACTAGAAAGAAAAGGAAAGCAGAAAAGTCTCTTAAGAATGGCAAGAGCAAGGGCAAACCAAGTAAAGCAAAGGTTGCTAAGAAAGACCCGGCAAAGGACAAAGGCCAGGGCTTCCACTATAGCAAAGATGGGCATTCGAAGAGGAACTGCAAATAGTACCTTGTAGAGAGGGCAAAACAGAAGCTTGGAGAAGCTTTAGGTACATTCATAATTAGTCTCCATTTGTCAAACTCTTCTAATAATACATTGGTATTGGATACCGATATTGCTTATTACATCTACAATTTGCTGTAGATTCTGGCAAAGCCGATAAGATTGGTGAGAGGAATATTGCTTAAAGGTTTGTTTATGCTAGACACTACTCCACATATCATGAATGTAAGTGTGTCTAAGAGGAAACGAGATGAGGTGAACAGTGTATACTTGTGGCATTGTAGGCTAGGTCACATCCATGAGGGAAGGATTCAAAAGTTGCTAAAGGATGGATATCTAGATCTATTCAATTATGAGTCATATTTAACTTGTGAGCCTTATCTTCGTGAAAAACTGACCAACTCTCCATTTAGTGGAACTGGAGAGAGAGCCACTGAGCTGCTAGAACTCATACATAGTGATGTATGTGGACCCAAGTCAACTCATGTCATTGGTGGTTACTCCTACTTCATTACCTTTACGGATGATTTCTCAAGGTATGGATATGTGTACTTAGTGAAGTATAAGTTCTGAGGCCTTTGAGAAATTCAAAGAGTATAAGAATGAAGTGGAGAACCAGACTGGAAAGAGTATTAAGACTCTTCGATCAGATCAAGGAGGTGAGTACTTAAATACAAAGTTTACTCAGTGCCTCAAGGACGATGGGATATTATCCCAATGGACACCTCCTTATACACCTCAACTCAATGGTGTGTCTGAAAGGAGGAATCGTACGCTGTTAGATATGGTACGGTCCATGATAAGTTTCGCTGACCTACCCATCTTATTCTGGGGATATGCCCTAGAGACCACAACTTACCTTCTGAATAGAGTTCCAACTAAGTCGGTAGTGTCTATACCGTATGAGATATAGAAAGGGAAGAAGCTCAATCTTAAGGTTGTTAAGATTTGAGGCTACCCTGCCCACGTTAAAAGACAACCCCGATAAGTTAGAATCGAGGATAGAGCGATGCAAGTTCGTAGGATACCCCAAGGAAACTTGTGGGTATTATTTTTATCATCTCAAGGACCAAAATGTCTTTATAGCCAAGAGAGCAGTGTTCCTTAAGAAGGAACACATTCTTGACGGAGATAGTGAGAGCATGATAGAGTTGAGCGAGATTGGAGAACCTAGCTCAAGCACCACTCTACAGCCCAAGTCTGTTCGGGTACCTAACACACAAGTTTCAACTTTACGTAAGTTCGATAGGGTATCTCATCCTCCTAAGAGATATGTGGGACATATTAGAGGAGAGGATACTAATCCTCAAATCTACGAGGAGGCTATTATGAGTATAGATTCTAGGAAGTGGCAAGAAGCCATAAATTCTAAGATGGATTCTATGTACTCCAACAAGGTTTGGAACCTAGTTGATGCGCTTGAAGATATTGTAGCCATCGGTTGCAAGTGGATCTTTAAGAAAAATATCAGAGTAGACGGAAAGGTAGAGACATATAAAGCAAGGCTAGTGGCTAAGGGGTATCGTCAAAGGCAAGGTGTTGACTATGATGAAACCTTCTCACCCGTAGCAATGCTAAAATCCATTCGAATTTTATTGGCTATTGCAGCACACTATGATTATGAGATCTAGCAGGTGGATGTAAAAAACGCATTCCTCAATGGGAACCTCAAGGAGGAGGTGTATATGATACAACCCGATAGATTCATGTCCAAGGACTGCCCAGATAAGGTGTGCAGGTTCTTTAGATCCATTTATAGACTAAAGCAAGCTTCCCTAAGTTGAAACATAAGATTTGATGAGGCAATCAGATCTTATGACTTCGTTAAGAATGAAGATGAGCCTTGTGTGTACAGGAAGGTAAGTGGGATCGCTATCACCTTCTTGGTGTTATATGTGAATGACATCCTGATCATTGGGAATGATGTAGGAATGCTATCTATAGTAAAGGCTAGGTTATCTAGACACTTCTCCATGAAGGACGTAGGGGAAGCATCCTATATCTTGGGGATTCAGATCTATAGAAATATATCCAAGAGGATGCTTAGCTTATCCTAGTCCAGGTATATAGACACCGTTGTCAAAAGGTTTGTTATGAAAAATCTCAAGAGAGGTCTCATACTGATGAGATATGAGATATCGCTTTCTAGGAGTATGTCCCCAAAGACTCCTAAAGAAAGGGCGAACATGGATATGATACCTTATGCCTCAGCAATAGGATCTATCATGTATGTTATGCTATGTACTAGGCCGATATAGCGTATGCTCTGAGTGTCACGAGCAGGTATCAAGCGGATCTAGGCTTGGAGCACTAGAAAGCAGTAAAGTGTATCCTTAAGTACTTGAGAAGGACTAAGGATCTTTTACTAGTATATGGAGGTAGTAGCCTCAAGGTTAAAGGCTACATAGACTTGAGTTTTCAGTCTGATGTTAATGATAGTAAGTCAAATTCGGGGTGTGTGTATACCTTGAATGGAGGAGTAGTATGCTGGAAGAGTTCCAAGCAAGATACTACTGCTGACTCGACCATAAAGGCGGAGTATATTGTTGTAGCAGATGCAGCAAAGGAGAGAGTCTGAATGAAGAAGTTCATCACAGATCTAGGAGTCGGGCGAACTAGCGAGGAGCTTATTCCTTATATTGCAACAACTACGGGGCGATTACTCAAATAAGGGAACCTGGGTCTCATCAGAAGTGTTTTGAGGAGGTTCCAACTTATTAGAGAGATCATAACTTGAGTAGATGTAGTAGTGGAAAGAGTTCCATCCGAAGATAACATTGCAGATCCACTAACAAAGCTGTTGTCTCAGATTGTCCTTGAGCGTCACAAGGGTCTGATGGGGATTAGACATATAGGTGATTGGCTTTAGGTCAAGTGGGAGAATGCTAGTTATAGGTGCCCAGCAAGCCAATCACGTGAGTGATAGCACGTGTGACTTTACACGGAATCTTTTTGCTTATTATATTTTGGCATTCATCACTTTATATTGACTATTGCATATTTGCATATATATATTGTGATGTCCTTAGATCTGTGCAATGAGAATCGAATCGTGATGAGATCACGATAATAAGACCGATTCACTTTTAAACATAGATCCTAAATAATCCTAGTCATAGGTTACTCGAGAAGGACATTGAGATAACCGGACAGACTAGTGTGTTGTATGCCCGTCCATATGATGGATGCAGCTGGTCTCATAGTTGCTCGTGTGGGGACACTAGGGATACAGTACATTTGCTCATTGGAGAATGAATTAAATGATTGATCCACTTACGGAATACTGGATGGTTGATGATGCCTTATTGTTAGACGGCGATTTCGTAGTCCTAGTGGTGTATCTAGTCCTTAGACTTGAGACACCAAGGATGTCCTGTATGAGTGCTCCATTCTTTGATACCGGACTTATAGGTTTGGATGTCCCAGATCTAATACAGTCGGTCATTGGGAGTGGCAGTCAATCTTACGAGGGCTATTGAGTGTCGATAGATGATCATCCACTCTCAACGTCATGAGAGGAATATCCCATGTGTTCTTGCTCAAATAAATCCCTAGATATGGTCATTCGGATTGAGAGAGAAAGAGTTCTCCGGGAGAATCCGATTTTAGAGAGACTCGAGTAGAAACCGTATAGGTCTGTCAGCACCATACCCGGTATACGGTCTCTAGGATATTAGATGGATGAGGGACTATAGATACACGGTAACTGAGGACAGACAGGTCCAAAGGATTGGATTCCCCTGTATCATTTGGAGATTACAGCGTAGTGGCCTAGTACGTCCATAGTCGATGAGTCGAGTAAATTATTATGGAGATAATAATTTATTGAGCCAGAAGGAGTTCTGACAAGTATGACTCACGGCCAGATTAATATTGGGCCTAGAGGGTCACACACATATAGTAGGCATTGCGATGAGTAAAGGTTCGGATATGACATATCCGTCGGAGCCCTTGTCTTATTGGATATCCAATAAGCCCTTGAATTATTGGATCCTATGGATGAGATCCAATAAGAGCTCATAAGAGATTATTGGATAGACATCCACTAATCTAATAGGCTTGGGTAGTTGGATGGAGATCAAATACCTAATAGGGGAGGATCCATTAGGGTTAAGTTGACAAGGGACCTCTATAAATAGGAGGGATTCAGTGGTTCATAGGCCAGAGCCTTTGCTTGTCTCTCTTATTCTCCTCCCCCTCTCCACCTTAGAGCAGGTCTAGAGTTTTGAGGGGTGTCGTTGCAGCCCTGTTGTGTGGATCATCACTAGAGAGGAGGACGCTTGATCTCCTTCACCCTCTCCTAGAGATCTATAAGGATTCAGGGATGTACGATCTCCCTAGGTAACATAATCTACTCTATATGTAGTTTTAAGTTTCATGGATTTTTGTGAACTAATTTTCGCACGATGATGAACATCTCTTTGGGAATATGGGGTTTTGTTTTTTATTCTTTCGCTGCGTATATGATGTCACCCCCAAGATTTCCCAACACCCTTGGTTCCCTCTTATTTGTAGAGGTCCCCTGTGTCACGCCCCCTGAATTTAATTCTCATTCAGGAGGTGTGAACCTAACTCAAAATTGGTAATTTGAATCATTTGTTCAATGTGCCTCTCAGATTCTGCCAGAAATCGAGCTTTGGTCGATTTCGCCTGTTCTTGTTCCATTCCTTTGGAAATTGATTTCATCTAGCATTATTTCTTCAATTGAGCTTTATATTACTCATTTGAATTCTTGTATGCTCTTTTCCTTAAATTATTTGCATTCCTAAAATCTATTATATAAAGTTTATGTTGTATTGCGTTGTTTCGTATGGTCACATGTATGTTCCGTTGTTCTGCATGTGCTTCCGATATATGCCAAAGTCCTTGTATGCTCTTGCCTTTATTTCCTTTCAAATTTGAATGCATTTATGAAAGATTATGTTTGCATCGTATTGACTCATAAAGGCACATGTATATTTTGTTGTTCCGCATGTGTTTCCGATATGTGCCAATTTATTATTCACACTGTCCTTTTGTACTCCGATGTTTGTGGGATACTGTGAACCTTTGCCAAAAATAGTAAAGGGAGTTACGCATAGAGCTTATGATGCTTTGTCGGCCACCTCTGACTTCACTTAGATGTGGGTGGATGGAGCTCTCAGACGTGGGAAACTTCTGTCTGGTGGTCATTCAGAAATGGATGAATCATATTCTGTCTGTAGTCCCACTGCACTTTCTGTATGTTTGACATGACATCTAGAGCTTTGGTTATGTGTTTCTGTACATGCTTTGGATAAGAATGATATGAATACAATGTCAAATACGACGTTTGAGCTTTTGTTTCGTATTAGTTATTGATATACTCCAAAATATTTCATTTGCTGTTGATATGCTCCGAAATGTTCCACACGCTGTAGATATACTCCGGAACATTTCATACGCCATTGATAAGCTCTGAAATGTTTCATTTGTTATTGATATGTTTCGAAATATTTTATTTATCATTGATATGCTCTGAAACATTTCATATGCCATTGATAAGCTCCAAAATGTTTCATTCATTATTGATATCCTCCGAAACATTTCATATTCCATTGATGAGCTCCGAAACGTTTCATTTCCTATTGATATGTCCGAAATATTTCATTTGCCATTGATATGTTCTGAAATATTCCATTGTTATTGATATGCTCCAAAATATTTCATTTGCCATTAATATGCTCCGAAATGTTCCATACACCATTGATATACTCCGGAACATTTCACATGCTATTGATATGCTCCAATTACTCTATGCTCCATTTATTATAAACCAAATATGTTTTAAATAAAATGACATTTATGATTCTGTATCTAATGAGATGATATCCTTGAATCTCTTGGATTCTATCTTGCATGGTGATACCTTGTTTGTTTAAAACTATCACTTCTCGTTCTAGATATGCTTTGTCACTTGCTGAGTTGTTTTTAGCTCACTCCATTATTATATAAATCTTTCAAGTCAACTTGTCACTCTCTGAGATGTTTGTATTGGGCTGAGGTAGTGGATAGCTATTCGGAATTATGGGCAAGTCTTGTTGGTTTTTATGTTATTGTTGTATAAGCATATTTTGTATGTAATGAAATATTATCGATGAACCTGAGTATATATATCGTGTAAAAGTGTTAGAAGATCTCTCTTATTTTGGAATTTTGGAATATTATATTTAGTTTACGATGATATGAATTATGGTAAATGGTTGGAGTTTTGATTGTATAAATTATCTAGCTTGTGGATTTATAAGTGTTGTTAATGTTTTGTTAAGTTGGCTTGGGTTTCCATAAATGTGAATTATCGAGTGATGTGATATATGATTATGAACGGCATAGGTTTTATGGATGTGAATTTGATTGAATGTTTCTTAGTGTCCTCAAATATTAGTTTGGATCCTGGATTGATTTGTTGAATTTTAATATTATCGATTTATTGAGGGGGCATGACAGAGGTGGTATCAAAGTATGGTTTGAGGATCAATAAAATATTTGATATGTTGACATGCAAAATATATTGAGGTCTAGTAAATTATAGTGATCGGTGAAAATTTTCTTTGATTTCTTTTAGGAATCTAGGAGGACGAGGACATTTGGTTCTCGTACTTCATTTGGTTTTTGATTAATTAAGTGGGATGAAAGGGGTGATCGAGGATATTGAATCAGAGTGGCGCAGTAGAAGCATGGCGAACCTAATCCATTGATGGTAGAAAAATGGATGATGTAAATTGAGAAGATATTTGTTGTACGAAATTGTTTTGATGATCAAAGGATTTCTTTTGCTACCTTATATTGGAAGTAGAGGCTGATCATTAATGAGAACAATGAAAAGAATTTTTGGATATCAGTGGCAAGAATGACAAGGATAAGTTTACCAATAAAAATATGATTAGAAATGAATCAAAAAGTAATAACAAGAGGGTCAAGACATTTGGATTTAAAAAGGGAAGTCACCACAAAAGACTCAATCATATGTGAATTGTAGGTTAAATTATAAAACAAGTTTGTGTTTTCGGGTGACTAGAGCCTATTTTGCTTGTGGGAAGTTGAATCATGAATTAAAAGACTGCCCTTTGAACAAGAATAAAAAGCTACTACCTCTTAAATCATCAGCCCATGTCAGAGTGTACGTTATCACTGAATATGATTCTAAAGCTTCTTAATTTGTGGTTGAAGGTATTAACTATGTTTCTGAAAGAATGCAAAAAATTTGTTAGACCATGGGTCTCATATATTATTTGATTCATAATATTTTGCATATCACTTGGGCATGTAACCTAGACCAATGGATTATATGCTATATGTAAATATGACTATTAGAAATTTTTTTTGACAACAAGCTTGATCTAGTCCTCTTGTTTGATTTATATTGGAGAACACAAACTTTTTACTAATTTAGTTCTCCTAAAGATTTGGAGTTTTGATATTATACTTGGTATAGATTGACTATCTTCTTATCATACCAGTATAACTTGTTACACAAAAATGATCACTTTTTGCATATTAGATTAGCCCATCTTTTATTTTGAGAGTATTGGATATGATTTACCTCCTTGCCTGATGTATCCAAGGATGACTTGCCTAGATTACCTCCATACGTGACTTTGCTTTTGATTTAGCCCTTGGGACAATCCCAATGTCTAAGCCTCTCTACAGAATGACACCACTTGAGTAAGTGAAATTGAGAAAGCAACTACAAGGACTATTAGATAAGGGTTTTTCTTGGCTTAGTATTTCATCATGGGGTGCTCCGGTGTTAGGTAACAAGATGGATGGAACATTGAGACTTTACATTAATTGTGGACAATTGAATTAGGTGACCATAAAAAACAAGTATCCTCTACCCAGAAGTTGTGACTTCTTTGATCAATTGCATGGTGCATAAATATTTTTTTTTAAGATTGATCGGAGGTCGGGTTACTATCTATTGAAGATCAAGGAGGAGGATATTTTAGTCATTTTTGGATGATTGTGTAATTGTATTCTATTAATGCATTTAGGAGCTGGAAGAGGAAATGAATAAAATGTATCATCATCTTTTCATCGATTGAGGTATAACCAATTTAGAGAACTAAATTTTCTTTTAAGGGGAGGAGAGTGTAATATCCTTCATTTCTAAAATTTATGTAAAGGACCTATTTGTAAATTGGAGGACCTATGTGTAAATGTAGAAATTTCAAGGACTAAATTGTTAAGTTACAGAAAAAGAAAAAAAAAAGGAAAGGGTGGGGAGAAGAAGAGAAGTAGAGAAGAAGGGTAGAAGAGGAGAAGAAGAGGAGGAGAAGAGAAGAAGAAGAAGAGGGAGAAGAAAGGGAAGAAGAAGAAAATAGGAGAGTGGCTGCGGCAAGGGCTACAGCGAGGAGGTGTGGGGCATCGGGAAGGAGAAAGGAAGAAGATAAGAAGAAAAGAAGAAGAAGAGAAAGAAGAGAAGGAAAGAAGAAGAAGAAGAAGGAGAAGAGAGGGAAGAGGGAGAGGAGAGAGAGGTGGCAGCAGCTAGGGCTGCAACACCTCTGTTTTCCGCAGGAGGAAACAAAGGAGAGGTTGTGTGTGGTGTCGGGGAGGAGAAGGGAAGAAAAGGAGAAGAAGAGAAGAAGAAGAGGAGGGGGGAGGTGGCTGTGGCACCTCTGTTTACCATAGGAGGAAACAGAGGAGAGGAGGCGCTGTGCGTCGGGGAGGAGAAGCAAAGAAGAGAAGAAGAAGAGAAGAAGGGAAGAAGAAGAGAAGAAGTAAAGGGAAAGAAGAAGGGGCTGTGACTGCAGCGGTGGCAGCTGCAGTTGGAATAGAAGAAGGAGAGGAAGAAAAGAAGGTGAGGAAGAAGAGAGTAAGGGGAGCTGTGGCTGCGGCTGTGGCAGCTGTGGCAGGGAAAGAAGAAGAGGAAGGAAGAAGGGAAGAGTGGAAGAAGAGAAGGGAAAGATGGGGGTTGCGGCAGTTGTAGCTGGGAAAGAAGAGAAGGAAAGGAAGAAGAAGAGGGGCAGGTGGCCGCAGTCGTGGCTGCGGCAGCGACGTGGCTTTTACGTGGGTTAGTCAATTGACCTATGTCCACGGACGGAGGAGGAGCAAAACTCTACTATAAAAAAAGGGACAATTACAAATGCCTAAGGAAAATGTTCCTAGGCCATGAAACACCTGAAACTACTAAACAAGAAAACAATTAAGTTTTTCTTGTGGTGCATCTGGCTTTAAAGCCTAGGCCCTTATTTATAGTTGCAACAAGAGATAACAAGCTTGATTTTCCTGATATGGGACTATGTGGGACTTGCCAAACTAACAAATCTCCACCTTGGCATGTCCCAACATTAATAATTAACAAAGCTTGCTTCACCTTCTTCACAAAAGCCCCAATGGGCAATCACCAATAATGAATACCAACTAAGTCGAAGCACTGCTTGAACTTGTAAACCGGAAGAGGCTTCATAAGCATATCAGCTGGATTGTCCTTTGTATGAATTTTCTGAATAAGGACCTTTCCCTTAGCAATGGTATCCTGAAAAAAATGAAACTTCACATCGATGTGTTTCATCCTCTTATGATACATCTGGTCTTTAGTCAAATGAATAACACTTTGACTATCATAGTAAATTGTAGTAACACCTTGATGCAGACATAATTCACCGAACAAACCTCTTAACCATAAAACTTCTTTGATCGCCCCTGTCACTGCCATATATTCTGCCTCTGTAGTAGATAAAGCTACAATAGGTTGTAAGAAAGCTTTCCAACTAACTGCACAACCGCCAACGTAAAAAATATAGCCTGTCAAAGATCTTCGTTTATCAAGATCTACAGCATAATCAGAGTCGATGAAACCAACCAAAGTGTCACGATTTTTCCCAAACTTCAAACAAGCATATAAAATCCCTTGCAAGTATCTGAGAATCCACTTCACAGCCTGCCAATGTGTTTTACTCGAGCGAGACATATATCTGCTAATCACACTGACTACTTGTGAAATATCTGGATGAGTACAAACCATTGCATACATAATACTACCGATGGCACTGAAATATGGAACTTGCACCATATATTCTTCCTCTTCAACTAGCTATGGTGACTGAGCAGTAGATAGCCAAAAATGGCTAGCAAGAGGAGTACTCACTGGCTTAGTATTTTTCATGCCAAACCTCTCAAAGACTTTCTCGAGATAATTTTTCTAGGTCAGAAATAATTTTCTAACTCCTCGTTCTCTTTTGATCTCCATGTAAAGAATTTTCTTAGTTGCTCCCAAATCTTTAATTTTAAATTCACTACTCAGCTACATTTTCAAAGTATGAATTTCTGACAAATTCTTAGCTGCAATAAGCATGTCATCAATATAAAACAACAAATACATAAAAGAGCCATCAGTTAACTTACGGAAGTAGACACAGCTATCATACGTGCTCCTCGTGTAACCATAACCCAACATAAAAGAATCAAACCTCTTATACCACTATCTTGGAGACTGCTTCAATCCATACAATGATTTCTTTAACAAGCAACTGGCAATACCACTGCCTGACATAGTATCAAAGACTATGCCATGATAGTGAGACTTCTTGGGACACTGTTTGGACTTCTCATTAGGCCCAACATAATCCTTTCATGGGCCTAGCTAGCCCCTATTTGGGTTGGCCCAAATCCAAACCCAATTACATACTAACTACGATTCTTAAGACATAATCTGAGCTAAACAAGTTCGTAAGTCTATTCTTTCGGCGAGCTTCCGGCGATCTTCCGACGATCTCTCGGCAATGTTCCAGCGGACTCCTGGCAAGCTCCTGGACTTCACGACAATCTTCTTGGTGAGTTCTAATGAGCTTCTCTGGCAAGCTCCGAGGCTTCACGGTTGGTTCCTCCAAAACTTCCAACGAACGTCTGGACTTCCAACGAACTCTTGAACTCCCAATGTGATCTCGATCTTGACTCCAGGACTTCATTTTGCTACATGCCTTGCTATCATAGTTAATCCTGCACATGTAAAACATACTTCGATATAGACAATTAATACTAAGCATTAATCAAGTTGTCCGGCATGTCATTGGTCCCTCGATGCTTCGTCTAATTTTTCGGTGCATCGTCCTCTCTTGCGGCCTATTGCCCAATCAGCTAGTTGACTCCGTAACTCCGATATCCTTGGCGCAATATCCGCTCTTCTTAGCCTAATGCCCGAATCCACGACCCGAAGCCTTTTGTCGATATGTCGAGCATTCCTCTGGTCCGACGTCTAATCTTCTGATATGTTTTCCTCCGGCACAACATGATTTTTCCTGCTTTAATTGTCTCATCCTAATCGAAGCATCCAGTGTCACTCAAAACATATATTAAAACATAAATACATATTGATTGGTTTCATCATCAAAATCCGAGATTCAACAATGATGACAACCAATCGATGACGGAGTTAACCAAACTCCCAGAGTTTAAACAAACTCCCCATATCAATATGCCGTATTGATAGAGACTCTTGGATTCAAAAATCCAAGCAAACATGTCATGATCAAATTATGCATGACATCAACATACTTCTCCCCCTTTGTCATCATCAAAAAGAAGAAGTCCAACTATTCACGTGTTTGGAATATAAGTTCAACTCATTGCATGAAAAACATAATGTCAAGTTTTATCATCATAAAATTTGAAGCTAGAAAATTTAGCAAGTGTTACATCATGCTTAGAACATTCAAGCTATCAGGTTTTAGATTTGCAAGTTTTACAACATACAAGCTAGCAAATTTAAAGATGTGCAAGTTGGCATATTTGCTTTTCTTTGCGATGTGTGAGATAGCATTTCTTTATAATGTTCAAGATAGCAAGTTCTACATCATGCTAGCTAGCAAATTAGAGATGTTCAAGAAAGCAACTCTTGCTTCTTGAAATATGCAAGTTGCAAGCTAGCAAATTTTTGCTTC
>LVTN01001631.1:8942-19357 GCA_001649415.1 Musa itinerans
AGAGATTATTGGATAGAGATCCACTAATCTAAGAGGTTTGGGTAGTTGGATGAAGATCTAATACCCAATAGGGCAGGATCCATTAGGGTTATGTTGACAAAGGACCTCTATAAATAGGAGGGAACCAATGGTTCATAGACTAGAGCCTCTTTGGGTTGCCATCTCCTATTCTCCTCCCCTTCTCCTTAGATAGCAGGCTTGGAGATTTGAGGAGCATCGTCGCAGCCCTACTGTGTGGATCACCGCTAGAGAGGAGGATGCGTGACCTCCTTCACCCTCTCCTAGAGATCTATAAGGATTTAGGGATATACGATCTCCCTAGGTAACATAATCTATCTCACATGTGACTTTTAAGTTTTATGGATTTTATGCACCAATCTTCTCACGATAACGAACACATCGATGGGAAATTTGGGGATTTTGTTTTATGTTCTTCCGCTGTGGATGTGATGTCACCCCCTAGATTTCCCTACAAGAATAAGCAAGCTTAGAAGAATGCGTAGCACACAAAGGTTGAGATGGATGAATTCAAGCTACAGCTCGACGTTGGCAACCATACTTGATGGTGCTCAAGGCAAGCAAGGCACTTGGTAATGGATGAGACCATACAAGGTGGAATGAGTTGTTCAGCGGTCGAAAGAGTTATGCAAAGCTCACAGAGGTGAGGGGAATTACTAACTCGAAGAATTTAGTACTCATGTAAGGGCTTGTATGCGGAGGATGGAATGTTCGTGGCCATCCCAAGGCGATTAAAACTTGGTGCCATAGAGCATTGAAACTTTATCTTCGATATGAGAATGATACATCTATAGGAGGCTGAAGTGTTCAGTGAGTTCAGCATATTGTTAGGCCTTGAGGGGTGCAGCAGGGGCTATATTGACATGGAGTCGCAATCTAGGAAGTGCATTTGCGGGGGCAGAATAATGCATAGTTCATTTAGCAAGGCTGAGTAGTATAAGGGAATGGTGGTCTCCGAAACTTTCAGAGGGAAGGATGTGAAGAGAGAAGTTTCTCCAACGGGACAGATACCTTTGAGGGATAAGTCCCTATTTTCTAGTAGAAGAATCATGTACAACGGATCACATATATTGAGGAGAAGTACCTCAAAACAACAACTCTATAAAGCTTAATGGACTGAGTGAGTAGCAAGGAGTCTTCACTTGATCTTGCTTGAGATAATGCATTAGGGGATACATTTCGAGATCAAGTGGGGAAGCGACTCAAGGCAATACAAATGAAAACACATTTGGAGCCGATATAGAGATTGGACTCAACGAAGGGCTGACCCGTGGAATGGTGGGTGCGAGAGCCATTATCAACTCAATACAACTCGAGGAGTGAAGCAACTTGGGTATAACTTGGTAAAGGACCCAAGCTGCATGAAGGGAGTTGGCATAGAAGATGAAATATGGAGTGGAGGCACAAAGCTTTCCTTGGACAAAGGTCTAGAATGTAAATTCTTGCAGAGGCAAGAGAGAGATCATGTCGTTCCATAGGTCCCTCATTCTGATGGAGCGGACTCATCCTGCATAGTGCCAAAGATAAAGGGAGCTTTGAGGCATATGTACCTTATCTCAAAAAAGCATTTGATGGAGGAACTAAGGTGACTCAACTTGTGGAGGTAAAGTTGCGTTCAGAAGGCCTTGGCACAAGGCAAGAGGATATGGAAGTGGGTACTCTTGAAGAATATGCCACAATGCTATCATTCAAGTTGCCATGAAGGAAGTGGTGCGCAGTGAAGATTGTGCTAGTGGGGGCAGAGGCCCAAAATCCAGACAATAGTGCACCAATTTCAGTGAAGTCGGCAGACTTCGGGAGCTACTAGGCAATGGACTATCCTAGAGTTGTACTTCATCTGAGTGTGACCCAAGAGCGGGTGGACGAAGGTCAAGTGCTAGTGCAGTGAACACAATTGAAGGCGGAAGAAGCCTTGCAATGTATTGGTAAAGGCCACACATAGAGGGATCTCAATCTGAGTTCATCACATAATGATCAAAATGCAATGGAGATGTCACCAGGAGGTGACATGGTGTAGCGGATCATGGTAGAATAGTTCGTGACAATGTGATACACACGAAACTAGTCCTATAATGGACTAGATCATACAAAGATATGATTGGGAGCTATTGGGAGCTCTACTTCGGTGAACAACATGACGACAAGAAAAGCTATGAATTTAAGGAGTAAATGCCATGGTATCGCAGATATGAGTCTTTCATGTGTGTATCAAATTTTGCATCGGATAAAAGTCTTGGTCATCAATATATGGGTCCATGTACCACCGAGGGAGTATACCAAATTCATGTACCAATGAGTCCCATGGGAGGGACTTGATAATGCAGAGGTATGATCAGAGCGACTGGAGAGTTGGATAGTGGAGGCCATGTATGAGAGTTGCAGTTTATCTTTCCATCGACTAAGGGGAACTATTCAGATAACACAAAGGTGTTGAAGTAAGAGGTCGAAAGGGGTGAGGAAGTGACGATGAGTGCAGAGGGACTTAACTACCCAATAAAAACTAAGCATCGGTTAGAATGGAGGTGGACTCGGAGGAGTGCCATAGTGCCACAAAGGTAGATCTACCGATCACAAAGAAAGGGACGCAAATGCAAGGTGACAGATAGTAATGCCATAGGCATGGCAGCACCATGGTACCATAGAAGCAGGACTTCCATAAAGTCATCGATCCCTTGTTCTCATGGAGGGAGAACGCTTGTCATGAAAGGGGACGAGGAGGTGGAGAATGTAGAGACAAACTCCAAGTACTAAGACAAGGTTGAAGGGTAGAGGCTAGGGAACTTCATAAGACTAATGTTAATGAGCTTCTCATCAAGATAGCCGAAAGTGAAGAACTTTAGGTTGATGCAAGAGTGCTCGACCAAGGAATGAAGTAGGCAGTATATAGTGCTATACCTTTGCAACTCAGAAGAGTAGGCGGCAAGGATGATGGAGAAGATGGTATAATCCCAGTGATGACCAAAACTATTAGAGACTTTCTCTAAGTTGGGGTGAAAACTTTGTTAGGATCAAGTTGGCACTAAAAGGGGTGAATTAGTGCTAATAAAAATATTATGTCAAATCAAAAATTTCATTTCAATTTACACCGTTATTGAAAATGCAATAATCATAAAGAAGGTGTGAAGAGGAGTAAGCAGCCAAGTTACTAAAAAAAGCAGAATAGGAATGACAAAGTAGAGATCACATTGGATTTATAGTGGTTCGATCGTCATGACCTATATCCACTCCCAATTTCTCCTTGTTGAGGCTACCAGCATCCACTAACGATCTTTCTTCAATAGGCGAAGACCAACCACCTTCTGACAATACTTTCTCCTTTTTTGGGTTTAGAAGATAACCCTTACAAACCTCACACTTCTCTTAGAACGATCACAAATCTAAAGAAAGAGGAGGACACTTAGTACTTTTATAACACTTTCACACCCTAACACTTCAAGATTTTTATTCACACTTTGTTACTCTTTTATGTAGGAAAGAGTGGGGTATTTATAGGGCTTAATGGCTTCAAAAATGGAGCCAAAAAGTGTTTCATCCTGGGTTTCCAGGGTACTGGCGATACCATCGCCATTATTGGGCGATACCACCGCTTGACACTCTAACACTAAGTAGTACCACCGCCTAGTCTAGTGGTACTGCTAGGATCGAGTCGACACTGGGGGGGAGGGGGGCAGGGAGGTGAATTAGTGCTTACTATAAAAATCACGTCAGTTCTGAAAATCTTCGTTTCGATAAAAATCAATTTCGGAAAGATGAGTTTAACTTGAAAGCTCGTTCGTAAGCGTAGTAAAAGTAGTAAGCAAGTAAGGCAGTTTGCAGTAAAGGTAAATAGCAAGAATAGAAATGCAAACCAAGTTTTATAGTGCTTGGGTCATCGTGACCTACATCCACTCTCGATTCCTCTTCACTCAAGGCCACCGGCTTCCACTACCGATCTTCTTTCAATAGGCGAAGATCAACTACCCTTACAACTCGATTCTCCCTTTGATAGGTTCTGGAGTGAATCTTTACACTCCCACTGCCTCCTCTCTTAAACTTCACCAACACTTAGAGCTTAAGAGGAGTTCTCATAAGATTACAATAGCATTTTTCTTTCTTTTTGCTCTTAGTTTTTGTGTTGTCTAAGTAGAGATGAGAGGGGTATTTATAGGCTTCAAATGGATTCAAACTTGGAGCCTAAAAGTATCTCATTCCCAATTTTCGGGGTACTAGCGGTATCACCACTTGTGTTGGGTGGTACCAATGCCTACAGCTCTACACTAGGTGGTACCACCGCCTAGTCTAGCGGTACTACTGCCTGACATAATTTAGGAGACTATGTCTGGGCAGTACCACTGCTCAATCTAGTGGTACTACCGCTTGACATAGTCTTAGAGACTATCTCAGAGACTGAGCCACTAGTAGTGCCACTGCATGGTCCGGCGGTGCCACCACCGGACCTAACCTTTGGGTCACTAAATGGACCTTTCTCTTAGCCCAAAATAGCCTCACTTTATGCCCAATTAGCCCCTAATTGAGTTAGCTTAATTACATTCTAATCCATCCCAATTACAACTGAAACTACTTCGATCTAGACATTTATTACAAAGCATTAATCACATGTTGTCTAGCATGTCATTGGTTCATCGGTGTTTTGTCCAATCCTTTGGCACATCATCCTCTTTTGTGGCTTTTTGCCCAATCAGTATGTTGATCTCCGCAACTCCAATCTCCTTAGTGCAATGTTTGCTCTTCTAGGCACGATGCCCGAACTCATGGCATGAAGCCTTCTACCGACATGGCGACCGATCCTCTGGCTCAATGTCCAATCTTCTCACATGTTCCACTCCGACCCAATATTGATTCTTCCTGCTTTAATTATCTTTCCTAATTGAAGCTAGTCCTACGTCACTCAAAAACGTAGATTAGATCATAACATTATCAATTGGTTTCATCATCAAAATCCGAGATTCAACAATCTCCCCATTTTTGATGACGACAACAAATTGATGACGGGGTTAACCTTAACTCCCCCTTTCAATATGCCATATTAATAGAACCTTTAAATTTAGAAAATCATGTAATATTTTAAAATATAAAAATACATCATACCACACATGATTTAAATCATCATCATTACTTCTTCCCCTTTGTCATCAACAAAAAGGAGAAGTGCATCTAGCAAGTTTTTAAGATATGCAAGTTTTACAACATATAAGCTAGCAACAATTTTGAGTTATGCAAGTTTGCAAATTTAGCTCTTTTTTCTAGATATTCAAGTTTACAAGTTTTGCTTCTTGAGATAGGGAAGATAGCACTTTTGCTTCTTTTGAGATTTCAAGCTAACATTTATTGGTGATGTTCAAGATAGCAAGTTCTTTCTTCTCTTTTGAGAAGTGCAAGCTAGCAATTTTGCTTCCTAGCAAATTTTTCTCTTTGAAATGTGCAAGCTAGCAATTATTCTCCCCCTCTGTCATTGTTAAAAAAAAAGGGAAGAATATAATGTTGTAATTTTTTTCCCTTTACATCAATTTCCAAATCATGATAAAGAAAAAGTATTAATCTTATTTTAATACGGCATATTAAAATAAGGTATCATTTCAGAAAATGATAGTTGTTGACTTTCACATCATTTCATCAAAAAATCATAAGTATTGCATGTTTCATTCCAAATCATAAATATTTCAATCACGATGGCATCAAAATGTCAAATTACATTACATCCTATCATACATGAATATAACTTCTCAACATAATATCATGAGTATTTCATGCATAATTTCATATCATTACATAAAGAATATCAAGAATTTTAAATTATGAATATTGAAAAATCAATAGAAAAATTATGATTCTTTTTGGATGAATCAAATAGTAAAAAGAAGAATCATAGTAAATGATCTTGATTCATAAAAATTCTCATACTATAATTTCAAGAATTCATAAGAAAAATCATGATTCATTTAAATAATTCTCCTATTTAGTAAATAGCAAAAGAACCATGGGAGTTCAAAAACAAGATCTTGATTCATAAAAAGATCTCAAGTATCAAATATCGAGAAGGGTATGCATGATACCAAAACATGGTTTCAAGTCTTTAACATAAAACATACACAATTTCAAACAATTACAAACCATTATTAAGGTCATAGTTTGTTTGTATAAGTCTCTTCTTTAGTAAATGGTAAGAAGGAATCATCAAAGATAGAAAATATTTTGATTCTCATAAAAGATAGCTCAAGTAGAGAAATCAAAAGAAAGTTCATGATTCGGTTCGAAAATTTTCATTCTAATTCAATTTGTCAACTTCAAACTTATCATCAAAATCACTTTTATTAATTAAAGAGATAACATAAAATAGATTCATCACTAAGAATTACTTGTTGAAAAATTGAAAAGCTTTAGAGATATTTTTAAGAAACATACATTCTCTAATTTTTGTTTCAATTTAAGTGATTTGATTTCATATAAGCATGTCCTTGTTTTCTAAGCCAAAATCATGCATTATCATTTAAACTCGAAAAGCAAGATTTATCACAAAAGTCATCAAGATCAAAAGTGTAACGCATAATTCCAAAGCATAAAATTACAAATCATCATTACTTCAAATCCTTATGCATAATTAAATCATTAAGCATGGTACCAAAACTTTTAACATTTTCATTACGTCTTATATTATTATGCATCATCAAGCATGATTTTATTAAACATAAGACATTTTTAATCAAAATCATTTTGTTTGTTGTAGTAATGTATTTTTCTTTTTAAGTGAATCTAACTTTTTATGCTTAGTGCTAGAAGTTAATATGCAATTGTCATACTCAAATTTTAATTATTATTATTTCAAAATCACTAGAAAGAGAAGCATGATATTTTTTTGTAATTTTTTTATTTTTTACTAACTAATTAAAAAATAACTCATGAAAAGCATCAAGTAATTTAAAAATAAGGTTAAAAACATTTGTTTGAGTTGTTTACCTCGTTGTCAAGAGTCATCAAAGCGAAATTCGCCACTTCGTCTTCATCGGTTTGCTCCTCGTCTTCGGATGCACTTGATTCGTTCTTGAGTGCTTCCTTCTTCTTTGACAACTTCTTCTTCAGTTTTATATACTCATCTTTAGAGTACCTCAGTTTCTTGCATTCATAGTAAGTAGTTGTGTTCTTTTTAAGTTTGTTTTTATTCTTTGATTCTTGTTTTATGAACTTTTTAAGCTTTATTGTTAAGAGTTCAAAGTCATCATCATTTGAGATTTTGCTCGAGTGGTCGTCTTAAGTTTTAAGTGTCAAATCCTTCATGTTCTTTGGAAGGTAGTTCTCATGTTTATTTTGTGTCATACAACTCATTTCATAGGTCATTAAAGACCCAATAATTTCTTCAAGTTGAAACTTGTTTAAGTCTTTTACCTCTTGTATTGTAGTTACTTTCGAATCCTAATTTTTAGAAAGAGATCATAAAACTTTATTAACAAGTTCAAGATTCGAAAAACATTTGCCAAGAGCTTTTAAACCATTGACAACATCCGTAAAATGGGTGTATTGTCTCCAATGGTTTCGCTTGGTTTCATATGAAATAATTTAAAATCATACATCAAAAGATTAATCTTCGAATCTTTAACTCTACTAGTGCTTTTATGTGTGATCTTAAGAGTGCCAAATCTCATAAGCTGTTTTACAAATAGAAACTCAATTGAATTCATTTTTATCCAAAGCACAAAATAAAGTATTCATAGCTTTGACATTCAAAAAGAAAATCTTATTCTCTAAATCATTCCAATCGTTCATTGGAAGAGAAGACTTTTGAAATATGTTTTTAACGACATTCCATAAACTGAGGATCAATGAAAGCAAGAAAACTCTCAACTGAGTTTTTCAATAAGTATAGTTCATCCCATTGAACATAGGAGGACGAATAATAGAGTAACCCTCTTGAAATCTGATAAAAGACATTTCTCTTAGTTGTTAAACTAAATAAGAAAAACTTGGCTCTAATACCAACTGTTAGGATCGAGTCGACACTAAGAGGGGGGGTTGAATTAGTGTTTACTATAAAAATCACGTTGGTTCTGAAAATATTCGTTTCGAGAAAAATTGATATTGAAAAGATGAGTTTAACTTTAAAGTTTATTCGTAAGTATAGTGAAAGCAGTAAGCAAGTAAGATAGTTTGTAGTAAAGGTAAATAGCAAGAATAGAAATACAAACCAAGTTTTATAGTGGTTCGGTCGTCATGATCTACATCCACTCCTGATTCCTCTTCACTCGAGACCACCGGCTTTCACTACCGATCTTCTTTCAATAGTCGAAGATCAACTACCCTTACAACTTGATTCTCCTTTTGATAGGTTTAGGAGAGAACCTTTACACTTTCATTACCTCCTCTCTTAAACTTCACCAACACTTAGATCTTGAGAGGAGTTCTCACAAGATTACAACAGTGTTTTTCATTCTTTTTGCTCTCAATTCTTGTGTTTTTTGAGCAGGGATGAGAGGGATATTTATAGGCCCTAAATGGATTCAAACTTGGAGCCTAAAAGTGTCTCATACTTAGTTTTTAGGATACTGGTGGTACCATCGCTTGTGTTGGGAGGTACCACCACCTATAGCACTGACACTGGGCGGTACCACCACCTAATACAATCTGGGAGACTGTGTCTAGGTAGTACCATAAAAGTGTCTCATCCTCAATTTTTAGGGTACTGACGGTACCATTGCTTATGTTTGGTGGTACCACTACCTACAGCACTGACAATGGATGATACCACTGCCCAGTCTAGTAGTACCACTGCTTGACACAGTCTGGGAGACTGTCTGGGTAGTACCACCTTTTGACATTGGGTGGTACCACTACTTGCCAGTCTGGCGGTACCATTACTAGTATTGGGTTGTACCACCACCTGTTAGTTTGACACTAGGTGGTACCACTACCCAGTCTGGTGGTTCCACTGCTTGATACACTAACACTGGGCATGCCCAGACATAATCTCCAAGGCTGTGTCAAGCATTGGTACTGCTAGATTGGGTAGTAGTATCATTAGACTAGGCGGTGGTAACGCCCAAACATAGTCTCCCAAACTATATCAGACAATGGTACCGGCAGACTAGGCGATGATATCGCTAGACTGAGCGATGGTACTGCCTAGTGTCACAGAGTACTAACAATGATGCCGCCAGTCTAGGCGGTGGTACCACCCAGTACAAACGATGGTACCGTCAGGACCCGGGAAACCCAGGATGAGATATTTTTTGGCTCTATTTTTAAAGTCATTTGGGATCTATAAATACCCTAGATATTTTTGCTTGGCAAAGCATGAAACTAAGTTGAAAAGGGGGAAAGAATACTTGAGAAAAATTAAAAACTCTCTTAGAATTAAGAGTCTTTTTCTCAAAGAGTTAGAAGTTTTCTAAGGGAGGAGTGAGGTCTAAAAGAAAAGTGTAAAGGTTATCTAATGAGCCTGTGAAAAGGAGAAAGAGTTGTAAGGATAGTTGATCTTTGTCCGTTGAAATAAGATCGGTAGTGGAAGCAGATGGTCTCGAGTGAAGAGGAATCGGGAGTGGATGTAGGTCACGATGATCGAACCACTATAAATTCAGTTTGTATTTCTTTTATACTTTTCATTTATATTGCAAATTGACTTACCACTTTCACTATGCTTATAAACGTGCACTCGAAGTCAAGCTTATTTCCAATATTCGCTTTTTTCGAACGAGATTTTTGAATCGACATCATTTTTGCGATAGCACTAATTCACCTCTCCCTCTGAGTGTCGACTTGATGCTAACAATATCTATATCGCATGCAAATATATATACATATCTAGTAAGTATACAAGCAATCACACATAAGCAATCACACTAGATAATCATGGACCACATCCTAATATGATCATGCCCAAGCCAATGGAACTAATTGTTGAATCTCGGATTTTGATGATGAAATCAATTGTCATTTGTTATCTAATCCATATGTTGAGATAAGTGTGCAAGATTAACTACGATAAAAGTAAGACATGCAGCAGGAATTGCGCTGGAGTCAAGGCTATGATCACGTTGGAAGTTCGAGAGTTCGACGGAAGTCCGGACGGTCGTCGGAGGTTCTGTGGGAACAAATCCGAGAAGTCCAGGAGCTTGCCAAAGAAGCTTGTCGGAACTTGCCAAGTGGGATGCAGATCAAATACCCAATAGGGGAGGATCCATTAGGGTTAAGTTGACAGGGGTCCTCTATAAATAGGAGGGATTCAGTGGTTCATAAGCTAGAGCCTTTGCTTGCCTCTCCTATTATCCTCCCCCTCTCCACCTCAAAGCAAGTCTAGAGTTTTGAGAAGCATCGTCGCAACCTTGCTGTGTGGATCACCGCTAGAGAGGAGGATGCTTGACCTCCTTCACCCTCTCCTAGAGATCTGCAAAGATTCAGGGATATACGAT
>LVTN01001631.1:42845-57501 GCA_001649415.1 Musa itinerans
GACAAGCTATGAATGAAGAGATTCATACCATTAATAAAAATAATACACGGGAGCTTACTACACTTCCAGAAGACCACCAAGCTATCGGTGTTAAGTGGATCTTCAAAACAAAAAGAAATGCAAAAGGAGAGGTGGAGAAATACAAGGCCAGATTGGTTACAAAGGGATATAAACAAAAATATGGGATTGACTATAAAGAAGTATTTGCGCTAGTTGCTCGATTAGAGATAGTAAGATTACTTATCTCTCTAGCGGCTCAAATGAAATGAAAGATTTTACAAATGGATGTCAAACCAGCATTTCTTAATGGAGTTCTTGAAGAAGAGGTATATATTCAACAACCCCTTGGTTTTATTATTCAAGAACAAGAAGACAAAGTATATAAGTTAAAGAGAGCTTTTCATGGGCTTAAACAAGCCTCACGAGCATGGAATTCTCGAATAGATACTTATTTTATTCAAAATAGTTTTTCTAAATGTCCACATAAACATGCTCTCTATACGAAATCTAACTCTAATGGAGATATCTTGTTTGTATGCTTGTACGTAGATGATTTAATATTTACAAGCAATAGTAGCTCTATGATTAAAGATTTTAAGCACTATATAAAAAAGGAGTTTGAGATGACCGACTTGGGCTTAATGACTTATTTCCTTGGTATCGAAGTTATACAAGATAATGGAAGAATTTTTATCTCACAAGAAAATTATGCAAAGGAGGTTTTAAAAAAGTTTTCCATGGAAGATTGTCATCCTACAGATACACCTGTTGAATATGGCACCAAGTTGACCAAGGAAGGTGAAGGTAAATACATTAATCCAACTTATTATAAAAGTCTAGTTGGATGTTTAAGGTATTTGACATGCACTCGACCTGATATACTATTTGGAGTTGGTTTGATAAGTAGATTTATGGAAGTTCCAAAGACATCTCATTTAAATGTCGCTAAAAGAATTTTGCGATATATTAAAGGAACAATTGAGTATGGAATGTTCTATTCATCATCTAAAAAGTTGGAGCTCATTGGATATAGTGATAGTGATTGGGCCGGAAGCTACGATGATCGGAAGAGTACAACTGGATTTGTATTTTATTTTGGTGAAGCTACATTCACTTGGTCTTCAAAAAAGCAACGGATCGTTGCTCTATCAAGTTGTGAAGCAGAATATATAGCAGCTTCTTCTAGTGTTTGTCATGCAATCTGGCTAAGAAGATTACTCCAAGAACTTCATATGCCACAAGAAGTTGAGCACATCATGTCAAGACAAGTGAACAAGTGGCTGATATACTTACAAAACCTCTCAAATTTGAAATATTTCAACAACTTCGAAAGAAACTTGGCATACTAGATGGAACAAGTTTAAGGGGAGAGAATGTTGGAATTAAACTTGTTCAAGTGTCATAAAGAGGTTCATTGCATCAAGAGGGAGATTCATTACATTAAGAATAAAAAATAGATTAAAAATCTATGGAAGGATAAGACAAATTGGTTATTGGTTCTTGAAAGAGTTTCTTGAAAGAGAATGATTTATTTGAATACAATTAATGTAATGTATCTTTGGGGACTATATAAACCCCATATGTTGGGTCATGAGAAAAAGAGTTTCTAAAATTGTAAAGAGTTTTCTTGAGAGAAATTTAGAAGATTGAAGCTTGTCCTACTCTTCCTTTGTTTGATATCTCTATCCCCTCTTCATATCAACATCAACAGTGCGCAATCTGCAACAATAGCATACTACAGCAGTAGTGCGCAATCTGTAGCAGTGCGTAATCTACAGCAGCAGACTATAGCAGCAGTGCACAATCTGCAGCTGCAACAGCCTCTTCCCTCCCTCATTCTCCAACTTCTATGACATGAGCATCTGAGACGTTGCTACACTGGTTTGCAGGCAAAAAAAAAAAAAAGAAAACTATGATGTCTTTATTCTCTTCTTCTAATATTTCAATTCCTGCAAGGACTCCCACTTCTTCTACAGGACTCATCTACATCAATGCTGCCACGCTAATCCCTTTCAAGTTATCAAAGGATGGCAACTATGCATCCTAGCGGGCTCAATTTTCTAATCTCTTATTTGGATATGACTTGTTAGGTTATGTTGATGACTCTTTCAATTGTCCGCTAGCTATGCTCAACATCCCCGGAGAACGTAGTCCAGTACTCAATCCAGCTCACAAACTGTGGCTGCGTCCAGATCGTCTCATCCTCCAAGCTATTCAAGCCTCAGTTGCAGGATTTGTCGCTCCTTTAATATCTTCATGTGTGACTGTTGCCGATACATGGTCTAAACTATAAACAACTTTGGCGAATCATTCGCGTACTTACAAGCTCAGTCTTCTATCCAAGCTGATGGTGACAAAACAAGAGAGAAGTACTATTACTGATTATCTACAAAATATCAAGGTTATTATCGATGACTTGGCTTTGATAGGTCATTCCCTATGTGACGAAGAGATCATCATCTATACCCTAAATGGTCTCGGCAACGACTACAAGGAATTGGCTACTGCAATTCGGGCATGCGACTCGCCAATCTCCTTTGAAGAAGTTTATGACAAGCTGACTGACTATGAAACGTATTTGAAGCATGTAGACAAACTGCCTGGATCGACTATTATAGCTCAAGTAAGTCACAAGTCTAAACGGAAGAGCACTCGGTACCCTCCGAACATCACCAAAGGTTTGGCCAATGCAATCTTGATCCTATGAGTCCCATGCAATACCCCTCTTATCCTCCTAGTCATCACTTCTCATAAAGTGATAACTCCAATGACCATCTGTTTTGGCATCCTGCCCCATCGAGTCATCAAAGATGGGTCATCTGCTAGTTGTGTGACAAAATTGGACACTCCGCTAAAGTTTGCAGGTCTCGTCCCCGACTCCTTGCTCCATCACATTGACCTCAGGCAAATCTCCTAACTACTTCGATAACTAGCCAATCCAATTGGATTGTCGACTCTAGCGCCTCTCATCACATCACCGTTGATCTTTAGAATTTGTCTCTTCACAACCCCTATGACGACGATTAAGATATCATTATCGATGATGGTAAAAGACTTCCTATAACTCATACTAGTTCTACAATGCTTTATTCTGATTCTACTATATTTACACTCGATGATGTTTTATGCGTCCCTCATATTAAACGTAACATCATTTCTATTTCTTAATTTTGTAAACATAATAATACTTCAATTGAATTTTTTTCTAATTCATTTCTTGTTAAGGACTTAAGCACGGGGGCATCCTTAGTCCAGGGCCCGAATAAAAGCAATATTTATGAATGGCCGTCAGCTTCCCAAATAACTCAGCCTACTGTTCATTCTTCTGTTGCGGCTCTAGTTGATGTGTGGCATCGTCGACTTGGTCATCCCTCGTCCCTTATTCAGCAAAAATTACTTTCTCGTTTCTCTCTTCCTATTTTTAAATCCACTAACTCTATGATGCATTATGATGCATGTCTTAGTAATAAGAGTTATCGGCTGCCTTTCGGCTCATCTTCCATTTCCTCCTCTAAACCATTTGAAATTATTTAAGATTTTATATCATTTTTATTGATCACTTCACTAAGTACACATGGATATATCTTCTTCACCATAAATTTGATGTTTCTACTATCTTTCCCACCTTCTGGAAGTTAGTTAAAAACTATTTTTAGTCTACCATCAAAACGATCTACTCTGATGGTGGCAGTAAATATCAAGCCTTGGCATCCTATCTCTCAGCTTATGGAATCCAACACCTCAAGTCTCCCTTGCATACTCCTCAATTAGTTGGCTCCACCGAACACAAACATCGGCATATAGGAGAAACTGGGCTCACACTTCTACATCAGGCTTCCATGCTTTCAACTTTTTGGACAACAGCCTTTCAAACTACTGTCTACCTTATTAATCGAATACCTACACCAATACTACAATACCAGTGCCCCTTTGACACACTATTTCACAAACCCCTAATCTTCGTAAACTCAAAGTGTTTGGTTGTCTATGTTATCCTTGATTATGTCCCTATGTCTCTCATAAATTAACATCATGATCTACTCCTTGCGTCTTTATTGGTTACTCACTTGAACATAATACTTTCCACTACTATAATCTCCACACTCACAAAGTCTTCATATCATGTCACGATTTTGTTGAGTCTAACTTTTCTTTCAAAAACCTTCACTATCCTGCCATACAGAACCTACTCAATACCGCCAAGTTGTTAGTTCTTTACACTACTTAGCTCTCACCCGTCCAGACATCTCCTTTGTAGTCAACAAATTATCACAGTTTATGCAGGAGCCGTCTACTATGCACTGGTCTGCGGTCAAGAGAATTCTACGATATCTTAAAGGGACCCTCAATCATGGTCTCTTTCTTCGTAAACACTCTCCACTTCATCTTTATGCATTTGCCGATGCTAATTGGGCAGGCAACCTTGATGATATAACATCTACATCAGGGTATATTGTTTTCCTTGGTACTAATCCAATCAGTTGGAGTTCTAAGAAGCAAAAGACAATCGCATGACCTACAATTGGAGCTGAATACCGTGCCATTGCTACTACCACTGCAGAACTCAATTGGATCATAAATTTACTCCAAGAATGCAACATCAATTCCACTCCTACAATATATTATGACAATGTCGGAGCTACCTATCTGTGTGCTAATCCGGTGTTCCACTCCCGCATGAAACATATTGCCATCGACTTCCACTTTATGCATGATCAAGTTGTCCGTCATCAACTTTGTGTTTCTCACGTCCATATGGCTGATCAATTAACCGACTCACTCATGAAGCCTCTAGCTTGTAAACTTTTTGCATTACATCGGTCCAAGATTGGTCTCCTTGATAGGAACACTATCTTGCGGGGGCATGATAGTAGATGAGATTTTCCTAACTGTTTGAGGAAATGTTGAGGAAAATCCTCTAATATGTTGAGGGAAATCTTCCCTTCTAACTTGTATAAATATGAGAGGGACATGTTAATCAGCCTCTAACCTGTTGAGAAAAATCTTCCCACCTAACCTATATAAATATATAAATATATAAATAGGAGAAAGATATGTTAATGTAAATCAGTTTCTTCTGTAATTTCTTTCTCTCCCTTTTTTAACACAAGGAACTCACAGCTATGTAGACCCTGATTTCATAGAAACTGGACATCTATCTACAAAAACTGATGTGTATAGCTTTGGAGTTGTTCTCTTGCAACTAATGGCTAGGAAGAAGGCAGTTTGGGATGACAATTTCAGGGAACCATAAACTAGCATCGATGAGCAAGGAAGAGCTCCTACAGATGCTGGACGAACACTTTGTGTGTTAAGGGGGAATAGATTTGCTGGAGAAGATTGTGGAGCTGGCACTTCGTTGCCTTCGCTGTCAACGGGAAGACAGGCGAGTGGTGGAGAAACTACACAAGTTTGTTAGAGTGCGACAGCAATAGAGGGGGGAGGGTTATCACGATGATGAAATGGACAGCTCGTTGAGTCATACCACAAGCTTTCTCACATCGGTTTCTTCCACGTATCAGAGTTTCAGGAGTGCAAAGTGGCATAAGAAATGGAATCCCAGAAAAGATCTGAAGTGTTGATTTGTCGTCTTCTTTGTCACAATAAGGGACGGTAAAAGCTGATTCTGGCGTCTACTGGCAAAAATTTACCAAAAGCAATTTAAGTTTATGATAAGAGTTGGTTATAAATTCTCAATGGAGTTTGTGATTGGAAAATTAGCTTCTATTTTGAGTTTGAGATTAAGTAGAACACGTTCTTTTGCATTTGACTTTGAGTCTTAGTTTCATGAGAGCCTTCATATGCTAATATCAATTGAGGAATAAAATCTTCCAAATTTTGAGGAAAAAAGAAGGAGAAATCAAGAAGGAAAAAAAAAATTTATGTATGGATAGAATAATAAAAAAGTAAATACTCTTCTTTTATTTAATCGTCTTTGATGGCATGGGATAACAAAATACCGTTAAACTTAATGGACAGGAGAAATGAATTATTAAGAATGTAAGAAGAGAGAAAGATGTAGCAATGGAAGTTCTAATATCTGACATGCTTATCTGTTTTTTTTTCTTTTTAAAGGAAATCAATTACTGCACAGGAAACAGAAAAAAAAAAAAAGAGAAGAAAGATGATAGGGTCACTCCCCTCTGCCAAAAAACCTAAATCTCAGTACATTCTAGCATGATTCACTAGCCAAATGGGAACTCGATTACCTTCACGGTATATATGTAAAATAAATAAATAATCAAAATGTCTCAATAGATCTAAAATTTTATTTGTAATAATAGATCTAAAATTTTATTTGTCAGAATTTAAGAATCAGTTTCAATGTGTATAGACCAACTTCTTTCAACAAAGCTTTAGATAAGCCTTCTCGAATAGTAATAGTTTTCGAAAAAAAGAAAAAAAAGAGTGTTCCTCCGCTTTCAATACCTGCAACCAGCAAAGTATACTTCATCAGTATCTGTATGCATAAAGCCAAAACCCCCATCACCATTTTGGTTTAGAGAGCCATCACAGTTGAGTCTGAGTCATCCAACATGTGGTCTTGACTAGGAAATTTTCAAGAGAAGTCTTTCCCTGAATCGTTCAGGATTCAAGGTCCCCTCAAAGTCATAAACAGAAAAAGAAAGTCCTATAGAGAATGCTATTTATCAAAGGAAGGCTTGCACAGTTTAAAAATCATGTCATTACTTGCCCTTTAAATTCACCATAAGTAAATTGCAACTAAGAGTCTCAGGGTAAAGGAGACTTTAGGGTTGACCCTTCATAGAACCAACTATCATCATGCCAGATGTCAAAGGAAAAAGAAACATGTCAGAGGGATTTCCATAAGGTGAAAATAGTAGGATAGGATAAAAATAAGTGAGACAAGGTTTCATCATAATTAAGACAAAATCAACATGTATGAGAAAAGGATGAGAGAGCTTCTTAGAATGATTAATAGGTTACATAATCACTAGATATAGATCGAGTCAATGAAAAAAATCGGATGACAAAGTATAAAACAAATATAAGCAAAAATCTTGAACCGTACATGACAGGGGAGTTATAACACAATGACAACTTTCCCAGAGAAAACATATAAAATTGCCCAAAAATAACAAAACAGAAAGTAACAAAAATTATGGAAATACCCCTATTGACCAAGATTTGACTAATGTTGACCAAAGTTGATCAGAGTCACTGGTCAACTTCTTCTTCTCCTATCAGTGGTTGTTGTCATGAGCACAGTGGCAAGATGACCGAGGTCTCATCGAAGAAGAAGCTTCGACGTCTTGGTCGGATTTGAGCTGTAGTGGGAGATCTCTCATCTCTTCACTTTAGGTTCTTACTAATAGACTCAAGATGTTCTTACCTAATTTAGTTGCTTTCTAGCAATCTATTTTCATTTTAGGTAAAAGTATTCAAGATAATATCATTGTAGCCTAGTAAACTAGGCATTCACTCTGTAGGTCTAAAGGGAAAATTTCTCTCGTCATCATCAAGATTGACAGAGATTTATGCATGCCTTGCATGCCTATGACAAATTATCTTATTATGTTATCACCAAAGTCTTACATGCCTTTAACTTCCCTAATTGATTTATTTCTTAGATTTATGCATGTATCTCTTCCCATGAATATGCTTGCTTGGTTAATGAAGAAGCTTCTCATTTCTTTAAGGGCATGAGGTGTTTCTGTTACAGATGACTCGTTATCCTTTTACTAGGCAATCAATGTCTTTACTTCTTTTGAAGGCTACTATAGTGAAAATAGACTCACTCCTTTCAATTTTACACACAAATATAAGTCATTTTTCTTTGCTTTTGTGCTAATAGAAAGTCTCGTATGATCATTTCTAATATTTTTTATGATTATGAATGCCTCACTAAACAAAAGATCAATCTTAGTAAATTTGAGATTTCTTTTCTCTTGTGATATTAACGGATCAACCAAAGCTTAGATTTATAATTTCTTTAATCTTAAAGAGGGTAGGTTCCCTTTCAAATACCTTAGAACTATGATATCTCTTAGGCGTTTGTCTACTTCTGCCTTTGATGATCATGTTTCATCCAGTAGTAAAAACTCAACTCTTAACAATTTAATTTTGTCTCAAGCAGGCCATGTCACCTTAATCAAATATGTTCTTTTTGCTTCACTCGTTCACCTTTTGGCTGTCTTAGATGCCTAAGATGGTGCACCATAATATTAATAGGATCTCTAGAGATTTTCTTTGACAGAAAGATTCTAATTCTCGTGGTCTACATCTCTTTAAATACTAAGGGTAGCTTTAGTATTTAAAGCCTTCACCTTACATCTAGTGCTTTACAAGCCAAATGCATTTTTATTTATCTTTGGAGTCATGACTAGATTTGGTTTAGACCTGTGATTGTTAATTATGATATAGTGTCCCCTTGGCAAATTCCTATTCCTCTTACTGATATAGTGTCCCCTTGGCAAATTGCTAATTATGATATAGTTATCTTTGGAGTCGTGACTAGATTTGGTTTAGACTTGTGATTGTCAATTATGATATAGTGTCCCCTTGGCAAATTTGGTTTAGACTAGATTTGGTTTTTTTGCAAGCCATGCAAGATTTGAGACTTGGTTTTTCTTGTATTATTGGAATTGGCATATTGATCGATGTTTTAAACAACATTTGAATTTTTGATGTTTCGTTAATCTTGAAGCCTACTTTCGATAATATGGATCGGGTGAATGAGTTTTCTATTATATTAGCTTTTATTTCTAATCATCGATGGGATGTTGTTAAGTAGTGATCACCTTTTAGTACTTTGCTTGTGGATTTCATTACTGGTATGGATTTATCGGTGTCTGCTGATGATGACAAATGGGTTTGGATTTTTTATGCCAAAGGACGACAATCAACCAAGGCTGCTTATAGTTTTTTAGCCTCCTAGTGTGATTCTGATCAAGATTCTTCTATAATCTGGATTAATCTTTCGAAGTAGCCTATAACGTGGCATATTGTCTGTTTTTGTTAGAAACTTCTCCATTGTCAGGCTACCTACTTATATTTCTTTTTGGGCATTGCTACTACTCAGCCTAGCTTACTGAGTGATAACTATGGTGATGAGATCTAGCATTTTTTTTTTTTTACAAAGGTTTAAATGAAATGTCAAAAGATTCGACGATAAGTTAGAAAAATACTAGATGAGTGATTGATGAGTCAAGATCTTAGCAAGATAATTTTAAGTTAATTTGAGTTGGTATTAGACTGAAACAAAGCTTACTTATTATAAAAGTTATTAGGCTTGAAGTTAGTTAATTTGGATTATTAGAAAGCCAAACACATGACTTAAACCGGCAGTAATGGTACTATACTACCTATGATAGTGGTAGTACCATCAAAAACAAAATTTATAGTATTTGTGTTAAAAGTTTCAATGGTAGTATTGCCAAAGTCTAGTATTATGACTCTATATCAAAACTTTATGGGAGTCCAGTATTATGACTCTATATTAAAAATTATGATAGAAGTACCATAGGAGTCTATTATTATAGCTTCGTTTCAAATATTAATGATGATAGTATCATCCAAAGTCAGTGATAATCACTTGTACCCCCAAAATGAGAATTTAAATTTTGGTTTTATTTTGAAAGCCTTTTGGAGGCTATAAGTATCTCACTCAGGCTTAACTGATGGAGCATAGATCCATTCTTGAGTCTGTAAAATGTTATAGCTCTCTTTCTGAGTATTTTTTAGTCTTTTTACTTTTTATTGAATTTAATTGTGATACTAAGTGGTAGGAGGGGAGAGGTCTCATAAAAAGAGTAAGTGTGAAGGTTCTCACCTAAGTTTAAAAATTAGAGAAAGGTTGTAAATGATTGTTGATCTTCACTGGTTTGAGCAAGATCGATAGTAAAAGCTAGTTGCCTCGAGGGAAGGGAAACATAGGTCAAGAAGACTGAATCATTATAAATTGGTTTGTATTCCTTCTCTTGCTTGTAACTTTTATTTGTGATTGCTTGCTTATTATTATCTATATATTCACGACAACACTCAATATTTAGTTGATCGTGTTTTCGATATGTGTTTTTCTCAATCGAGCTTTTAAATCAATTAAAATTTATTATAATACTAATTCACTCCCTCTCTTAGTGTTATTAAGATCCTAACAATTATATTGCGAGGCTATAGCTATTTTGATGGGGCTACAAACGATGATCTTGGATGGCTTTTGACAAATTTAAATAGAATCATATTTCCAAATATTTATTAATGTGTTACTTAAAAAATCTTGAACCATGAGTAGTTCAAAATATTATTTTTTATATTTGGATACTATCGAAATGTTTTGATGTATATAGTCTTTTGCATGTGTATAGGAAAGAAAATGAGATGAACAATTGGTTGGCCAAATATAATATACTAAAAACTCATGATATATATTTGGATTGGAGACTGACCCTCTCAGTTAGACTTTTTGATACACTTTAACGGTAGGAGTATTTTTGTAACAGTTTGATATAGAGAATCAAATTTTACTTAAAAAAAAAAATCATATCATTGATTTCAGTGACAATTTCCCATGTAAAATTACTTACCATGCATTACGATGTCCAATTGGAAATCCAGGCTAATCTCTGTAGCCTTTGGAATCAATTCTATACATGTCTTTTGACGACAGGTAACTCGTTTAGATTTTTCAAGAAAGGGAATGGAGGGAGTTTGCCTCATTAACCTCATAAGCAACCTTCTTCATTAACCTTAACATAACACCACAGGACGGTAGCAGTCAGCTGAGTTTGCCTGTTTAAGACTTGCTTTCTACCAAGTTTAAACTCAACATCCTTCAGCTTCAGCTGTCAATTATTCTACAGTAGAATATATTACGCCAGGAAGAGAATAATTTCGAGTCTCAACAATGACAGCAGCCAAATGTGACTTGGCCGCAACACTGGTTTGTGAGGAGGCTTACTCATCAAGACATCACTTTCCTTTCATTAAGGACATGAGAATTTGCTTACAAATTGGATACCAACAATTAGACTGTATGAGTTGTCTAATCAAATCAATAAATCATATCCACAAAACGGTAGCTCTCCGCCCATAATTATGGTGAAGTGTTTGTGCAACCAACTCCCTGCATTGATTCTTTTTTCTCTTATGTTTCATACAATTATTTTAAGTATACTACTCCTACTCATTTAAGTCATGTCAATAAGACAATAGAAATAAATAAATAAATAATTCAAGCTAAAAAAGACTAATATGTAGAACCTATAATGAATCAACTCCCCTTTTCTATCATTATATGCCAGCCACTTCCAACGTAGCTGAATAAATTCATGTTTCACCTCCTAAACATCTGTGGTTTCTCTATCACTTAACATGTTACGTATATAGTTTGTGCTCTAATGGTTTGATGGTCTTGCAATACAACTCTAGCCTCAGAATATATGAAGACGACGGGTTTATAGCAGTGATATCGATGGAGTTTGGCAATGACCTATGACTCCCTCACGTTGTAAACATTGAGCTTCGATGTTTACAACAGAGAAATCGAAGAGGGTAACAGCAGCTAATGGACACATGAGATTAGAACCCTGACAACAAAAACTCTTCTCTCTCAAGGAAGCTGCATAACACGTGAAAAGTAATGTGCATGTTTTATTTTTATAAAAAAACAAAAATAGATTACTAATTCATAAAAGAATAAGAAAACGCTCTTCAATTTTATTTAATTACTAATTCAAAAATAGATTAGCATATTTGGCCAACCAGGTAATCACTTCATTTCCTTTTCTATAAATATGAGAGAGATTATATACATCAAAATTATCAAAAAGAATTCAAATACTTTGCACAATATTCTGTACCATCCAAAGGATGACAGACTTCGTTGCAGATTTCGAATAAGAATTAACGAATCAGATCCAATACGCACACGTTTGAACCCGTCCAAGACCACTACTTGAAAGACAACTCGAGTCTATGCTTTCGGTTCTCTACTGGCATCTACCAAGTTAAATGAACCCTTCTTATCTAATACTAGCCATTCATTGTTTATCTTATGCACCAATCTTCTCTCTTTATATAATTGCTATGAATGTGTAATTTTTATTATTTTGGGAAAACATACAACAAATATGGAAGATATTTGCCTGCCTAGAATTATGTATTATCTAAATTTATATTTTTTTTAAGGTTGGATAGACATGATCTAAGTATGGAAATAAAGTTATTTTCTATCCTAATCTTAAATATAAAGATGATCTAAAGTTCCTTTCATTTTGAAATCTGAAAGCCAGATCCACCAACAAATATAATTTCTTTACATACATGCCAATGCATTTATTGCATTAATAAATAATAAAATGAATTGATGAGGGCTATTATATAAATTAAAGAAAACCAAAAGAAATCAAAATTGAACTCTCACTAGAATAATTTCTTCAGCCCGAGTGATAGTTCCTTGATCACTTAGGCTTTGGGTAACCACCTCAAGGGATGAGCTACCCATCCCTTACACTTCGAATCACCAAATAGCCCTCTTTTTTATAAAGGAAATCAAAGACTAATCTTATCATCCCAGTGTAAGCATAAAAACTATTATATGCTATATGTAATACAAAAAAATTTTGATGGTAGGATTGAAATCAAATAACATTATATCGGTTTTACGATGCGTACCTTTTGATGCCAGCTGAAAAGGATCTCTATGTGATATGCAAGGGCACCATTTTTAAGTTCAAAATTACTGTCAATCTGCAAAGAGAACTAAACTCTCCTTCTCCTCTTTTCCTATCCTTTCACATGACCACTTAAATTGATGGTTCAGAGAGGTTGAGAAAGAAATTATAAGCTCTCAACTGCATCCTCTATGAGATGTGTGCCATACATCATTTAATCCCTATAGGTCTTGTCTATTTATAGGTGAGAGCAAAGGGTCTAGGATAAGTTATTAGGAGAGTTCCTCCCATCAAAGACATCCCCTAAGAAATATTACTATAAATGGACTTCTTTTATATTGGCTAATATCTATCATCATAATCCAATTAGTTTTATTATATATCTTATTTAATTATAAAGGGCCACAAAATCTAACATTCTTCCACTTAGCTCATTAATTGATAAGATATAAAATATATTCAAAATCAAAATAAACAAAACAAAATTTGTTTGAAAATAATTTTACCTAATTGGATTCCAAAAATTTTAAAAAGCAGTTTATACATAGCCATGAATTTTAAAAATAAGTCAATAAGTCTAATAAATACAATAATACTACATTAAGTCCAACTATCAATACAAGTCATATTAGTTATATATCATCAATGTCATACTCTCTTCTATGTACCACGACATTATTAGTCTTTCCTAATATAGTCCATAATGACTCCTGTAATTTGTCTTGACTAATCCTATTATTACATTCAGCTATAATATGTATAAACATAAATATAAATAGGATAGCAGAAACAAATATCTTTAATTAAGTAAGAAAAATATTAATAATAGCATCCACCCAAACATGTATCACCATATCTTTCATGACTTGCTTACAAGCTCCATTCTAAGAGCATATTCTTTAAATATTTTATATTATAAAACTTTAGTAAATGAATCAGCAATTATCATAGTGGTACTTAAGTTCTCAATTGACACTTGTTGTTTCTAGATTCTTTTTCTAACCACTAAGTACTTTATCTCAATGTGCTTGGAACCACTAGAGTACTCGTCATTCTTAGAGAAGAAAACTACTGTGGTATTGTCACAAAATACTTTTAATGGCCTGACAATTAAGTCGACCATACCAAGTCCTGAGATAAAATTTCCTAGCCATAAAGTTTAATTTGTGGCCTCAAAGTATGCCACAAATTCAACTTCCATTGTTGATGATGCAATAAGTAATTGCTTTGCACATTTCCAAGAAATTGCTCCACTAGCTTGTTGAATCTCGTATTTTGATGATGAAACCAATTGATATGTGTTTATGATTTAATCTATATTTTGAGTGATGCAGGATGCTTCAATCATGATGAGACAATTAAAGCAGGAAAAATTATGTTGGGCCGAAGGAAAACATGTCAGAAGATTGGACGTCGGGCCGGAGGAACGGTCGACGTATCGACCGAAGGCTTTGGGTCGTGGATTCGGGCATCAGGCCAAGAAGAGCAAATATTACGCCAAGGATATCGGAGTTACGGAGTCAACTGGCCGATTGGGCAATAGGCCGCAAGAGAGGACGATGCGTCGAAGAATCGGATGAAGCGTCGAGGGACCAATGACATATCGAACAACTTGATTAATGCTTAGTATTAATTGTGTTAGGATCAAAAGCACTAAGAGGGGGAGGTGAATTAGTGCAGCGGAAAACTTTCGACGATTTAAAACGATGTTCGTACGATAAAAAATGTCTTCGATGAAAAACCATTTCAGAAAGTTCTTCAACTTAAGATCAAGTGAAAGTAAAGTTGAAGTAAAGTAATGGAGGCAGTTTGCAGTTTAAGATAGAGAGCAGAATGTAAATGCAAATCGAGATTTAGAATGGTTCGGTCAATCTTGACCTACATCCACTTTTGGCTTCCTTCTCCGATGAGGTCATTGACGTCCACTAGAGGCCTTCCTTCAATAGGCAAAGGCCAACCACCCTTTAACAGCTTTACTCCTTTTGACGGGCTTAGGAGACAACCCTTACAGATTTCCACTC
>LVTN01001632.1:2222-24784 GCA_001649415.1 Musa itinerans
CGTACTAGGCCACTACACCGTAGTCCCCAAACGATACAGGGGAATCCAATCCATTGGACCTGTCTGTCCTCACTTACCGTGTACCTATAGTCCCTTATCCATCTAATATCCTAGAGACCATATATTGAGCATGGTGTTGTCAGACCCATATGGTTTCTATTCGAGTCTCGCTCTAATCGGATTCTCCCGAAGAACTCTTTCTCTCTCAACCCGAATGACCCTAGCTAGGGATTTGTCTGAGCAAGAACATATGGGATATTCCTCTCATGACGCCGAGAGTGGATGATCCTCTATCGACACTCAATAGCCCTCGTAAGGTTGACTGCTACTCCCAATGATCAGCTGTACTAGATTAGGGATAGCCAAATCTATAAGTCTGCTATCAAATAGTGGATCACTAATACAGGACATCCTTGGTGTCTCAAGTCTAAGGACTAGATACACCACTAGGACTACAGAATTGCTGTCTAATAATAAGGCATCATCAACCATCCAGCATTTTGTAAGCGGATCAATTAGTGAACTCATTCTCCAATGAGCACCTATACCATATCCCTAGTGTCCCCACATGAGCAACTATGAAACCAACTGCATCCATCATATGGACGGGTATACAGCACACCAGTCTGTCCGATTATCACGATGTCCCTCTCGAGCAACCTATGACTGGGATTATTTAGGATCTGTGTTTAAAGGTGAATCGATCTCATTATTGTGATCTCATCACGATCCGATTCCCATTGCACAAATCCAAGGACATCACAATATATATATATATATGCATATATGCAATAGTTAATATAAAGTGATATATGCTAAAATATAATAAGCAAAAAGATTCTATATCAAGTCACACGTGTCATCACTCACGTGATTGGCTTGCTAGAAACCTATGACTAGCACTAAGGATATCGGAGTTGCGGAGTCAATTGGCCGATTGGGCAATAGGTCGCAAGAGAGGACGATGCGCCAAAGAATCGGACGAAGCGTTGAGGGACCAATTACATACTGGACAACATAATTAATGCTTAGTATTAATTGTCTAGATCGAAGTGTGTTTTTACATGTGCAGGATTAACTACGATAGCAAGGCATAAAGCAAAATGAAGCCCCGGAGTTAAGGACGCGATTTCGTTGGGAGTTCGAACGTTCGTCGGAAGTCCAAACGTTCGTCGGAAGTTCTGCTGAGAAGTCCAGGAGAATACCAAAGAAGCTCGTCGAAACTCGCCAAGAAGATCATCGTGAAGTCTAGCAGCTTGTCGAGAGTCCGCTAGAACATTGTCGAGAGATCATCGAAAGTTCACCGGAAGATCGCCGAAAGCTCGTCGGAAGAAACCAAGACATAGGGACTTGTTTAGCTTAGCAAATTTCTTAGATTTCATAGTTAGCACGTAATTGGGTTTGGATTTGGACCAACCCAATTAGGGGCTAGCTGGGCCCATGTAAGGACTGTGTTGGGCCTAATGAGAGGCCCAAATAGTGTCCCAAGAAGTGGCACCGCCGTGGCATAGTCTCCGAGACTGTGTCAGACGGTGGTACTGTCCGTCTGGACGGTGGTACCGCCCCTAGCAGGGTGTCAAGCGGTGGTACCGCCAGTCTGGGCGGTGGTACCACCCAGCACAGCCTCCCAGGCGGTGATACCGCCCAGTGCAGTGTCAATGTTAGATTGACACTAGCGGTGGTACCGCCCGTACCTAGGAAACTCGGGATGAGATATTTTTAGACTCCAAGTTTGAATCAACTTGAAGCCTATAAATACTCCTCTCATCCCTGGTTAACACACAGAAGTATTGAGAGTAAAAAACGAAAGAAACGTTGCTGCAATCTTGTGTGAATTCCTCTCAAAGTTCTAAGTATTAGAATAGTTTGAGAGATGAGTAAGTGGGGGTGTAAGGGTTATCTCCTAATCCCAATAAAAGGAGAATCGAGTTGTAAGGAGGTTGATCTTCGCCTATTAAAGGAAGATTGATAGTGGATACCGGTGGCCTCGACGGAAGAGGAATCGGCGAAGTGGATGTAGGTCATGACGACCGAACCACTCTAAAATCTAGTTTGCATTTACTTCTTGCTATTTATCTTTATTGCAAACTGAATTCCTCCTTCACTATGTTTCCGTACAATTTTAAATTAACATCTTTACAAAACTGGTTTTATCGCAACAAAGTTTTTAAACCGACGTTATTTTACCGCTGCACTAATTCACCCCCCCTCTTAGTGCCGCTCTTGATCCTAACACAAGGATGTCCTGTATAAGTGCCCCACTCTTTGATACTAGACTTATAGGTTTGGATGTTCCAGATCTAACATAGCTAGTCATCAGGAGTGACAGTCAACCTTACGAGGGCTATTAAGTGTCGATAGATGATCATCCGCTCTCGATGTTATGAGAGGAGTATCCCATGTATGGGAGTGCCTAATTTGCTACAATCTGCTCATATAGACCTTGCTGATGCTATGATATTTTTTTCACCTACAATGTTGCCTCATAATTTTCAACTCAGCCTACTCAATTATGATAACTTATGAGCATATTCCCTACACAAAGTTAAAGCTGCTTCAAGGTGCTTTTTGTCATGGTTAAGGAACATATTAAATATGTTAGTTACCAGTTGTAAGATACTTAATCTCTTAGTTCCCTATGCATGAAGGGTTGTTTTATGCATTAGTACTTATTTTAGTGTTTTAGGGCTAGAAATGAGTTTAGAAAACTGATGATATTAGTAGAAGCTCTCTTGGAGTGCTCTCTTAAACTCTGTATCTCTTTGATATGTCCTTGAGTGATGAGTATTTTGTTTTTAGCTCTATATCCTTGTTTATTATCCTTGGGGTGGTGATCTTTCTGTATCCCTTTGTAATTTTAAACTTGGTGGTGAGCTTTCCTTTCAATCTTATTAAAGTTTTATCGTGAGTTATTTCCTTTCCTACTATCAGCTTTCTTCCGAA
Organism: Musa itinerans; assembly: GCA_001649415.1. NCBI lineage: Eukaryota > Viridiplantae > Streptophyta > Magnoliopsida > Zingiberales > Musaceae > Musa > Musa itinerans. The sequence continues at coordinate 5,166 of LVTN01001632.1, forward strand.
ATCCATTCTACACTCTCCCCCATATCATGTGTTCTTCCTCAGACAAATTTCTAGCCAGGGTCATTCAGATTGAGAGAAAAAGAGTTCTCCGAGAGAATCCGATTAGAGCGAGACTCGAGTAGAAACTGTATAGGTCTGATAGCACCATGCCCGGTATATGGTCTCTAAAATATTAGATGAATAAAGGACTATAGGTATACGGTAACTGAGGACAAATAGGTCCAATGGATTAGATTCCCTTGTATCGTCTAGGGACTACGACGTAGTGGCCTAGTACGTCCGTAGTCGATGGGTCGAGTGAATTATTATGGAGATAATAATTCACTAAGCCAAAAGAAGTTCTGACATATATGACTCATAACCAGCTCGATATTGGGCTTAGAGGGTCACACATATATGGTAGGCGTTGCGATAAGTATAGGTTCGGATATGAGATATCCATCGGAGCCCCTATCTTATTGGATATCTAATAAGCTCCTGAATTATTGGATCCTATGGATGAGATCCAATAAGAGATTATTAGATAGAGATCCATTAATCTAAGAGGCTTGGGTAGTTGGATGGAGATTCAATACCCAATAGGGCAGGATCCATTATGGTTATATTGATAGGGGACCTCTATAAATAGGAGGGAACCAATGGTTCATAGGCAAGAGCCTATCTGGGTTGTCATCTCTTATTCTCCTCCCCTTCTCCTCCTCAGATAGTAGGCCTGGAGATTTGAGGAGCATCATCGCAACCATGTTGTGTGGATCATCGCTAGAGATGAGGATGCTTGACCACCTTCACCCTCTCCTATAGATCTGTAGAGATTTAGGAATATACGATCTCCCTAGGTAACACAATCTTTCATATATGTAGTTTTAAGTTTTACGGATTTTGCGCATCAATCTTCACATGACGACGAACATAATTTATGGGAAATTTGGAGATTTTGTTTCTATGTTTTTCTGCTACGTATGTGATGTCACCCCCTAGATTTTCCTATAATTTTATCACTTTATATTGCTTGTTGCATGAATATAATATGATGTCCATAGATCTATGTAATGGGAATCGGATCGTGATGAGATCACGATAATGAGACCAATTCATCTTTAAACACAAATCTGAAATAATCCCGGTCATAGGTTACTCAAGAGGGATATCGAGATAATCGGACAGACTAGTATATTGTATATTCATCCATATGATGGATACAGCTGGTCTCATAGCTGCTCATGTAGGACAGTAGGGATACAATGCAGGTGCTCATTGGAGAATGAGTTCACTGATTGATCCTCTCACATAATATTGGATGGTTGATGATGCCTTTTTGTCAAACAATGATTCCGTCGTCATAGTGGTGTATCTGGTCCTTAGACTTGAGACACTAAGGATGTCTTATATGAGTACTCCACTCTTTGATACCAAACTTATAGGTCTAGAGGTTCTAGATCTAACACTACCGATCATCAGGAGTGGTAGCCAACCTTACGAGGTCTATTGAGTATCAAGAGAGGAGGATGCTTGTCCTTCATCATCTCCAATAGATCTGTGGGGATTCAGGGATATACGATCTCCCTAGATAACATAACTATCTCACGTGTGATTTTCAATTTTATAGATTTTACGCATCAATCTTCGCATGACGACGAACACATCTTTGAAAAATTTATGGCTTTTATTTTCTGTTCTACTGCGCATATGATGTCGCCCCTAGAATTCCCTATACCACCGCCCAGACTACCTGGGAGGCCAAGCCTCAAGTAGTTCCACAACCCAGTCTAAGTGATGCCACCACATAACGTGGCTCCAAGTGGCTGAATGGGCCATCCAACCGGCCCAACTCAATCCTGCTTTAGGCTCAATTGACCCTTAATTGAGTTAGTAGGATTTCTCCCAAAACTAACTCAAATTAAAGTCCTAATTATGATAGTTAAGGCTAAACAATTATAATGCAAGCAATCCTAGTTGTTTGGTACGTCAATTGTTCATTCGAACTTCCGATGAAACTTCCGATGCACTCCCGGTGATCTTCTGACGAGCTTTCGGTGAACTATCGGTGATCTTCTGACGAGCTTTTAGTGAACTCCCAACGAGTTTTCAATACAACGTCTGAACCTTCGGTGTATCCCTCAATTACCAATTCGTCACTTTTCTTAACATATGGATTAGATCATTAATTCATCAATTGATTTCATCATCAAAATCTGAGATTCAGCAAATGTGCCAATGGATCGGGCAATACACCAAATGAGAGGACGATATACCAAAAGTTCAGAGTTGTCAATCCTATGAAGTTCAACTCCGACAACAAAACTCAATTTAATAATACGAAGCTCAATGATTTGTCAATCCTACGAAGTTCAACTAAAGTTTAGCTCGATAGTTTATCCTCAGACCAATTATCTCGCCTAGGTTACCAACCAAGCCATTCTAAAAGGGTTAAAAAAGTCGATCGCTAGAGCAAAAGGTACTTGGGTAGACAAACTACCAAGTATCTTGTGAGTGTTTAAGGAACTGGGTCGAGAGATCTCTCTCGACTTTGATCTTCATGTAAGTCGTACCTCGAAAATTCAGTGTTTTCATTTCAGAGACATACAAATAATCTTGTGCATATAAGCCTGGACCACATCGAATTATCAAGACGTTAACTTCTTCTCATAATGTAAATCTAACTAGCTGTATTTGTGATATGATTTTTCAGATTATTTGATATATTATTCTATATTGTAGGTTTGATAGTTTTGGAAATTTTCAGAAATATATATTATTTTATTCTCAATTTTCCATAAAAAATATTTAGATGGTGCCAATAAAATTAATGTATTTCTTTGAAGTTGGCTTCACTATAGTTATTATTTGCCTCTGTTATACTCTTTTCCTCCTCTTGGAGGATTTGGCGAGTCGGAGACCAAAAGGGCAGCATAATGTTTTAGGTGGTGGAGATGGCCGCAGAGGTGAGCTCCTCGGCGCGGACGCTCGCGGGATGCAAGGAGGAAGGGGAGGGCGAGAGGGAGCTCGTCACGCGTGACCTGCTCGGCGGGGAGGTGGGTCTCGAGCTTCAGGTCCCGACCACCGGGGAGAGGCGCCTCGATCTCTTGGTATGTCGTTGTTCATAGCTCTATCCATAGCTCTATCCATCTCGCTTCCTTGCGACTGCGACCGCTCGACCTCCTCTTACGGTACCTGAAAATCTGGTCTTTCTTGTTGGTCGAGGCAATTTGCCGGGATTTGAATTGTTCTTGAGAATCAATTGCGAACCTTTTGCGTCGGTCATTCGAATCTCGTTCTTGATTGGCTTTTCGAACACTCCGGTAGTAAACCCTCGATCTCTGCGGCGCGAAGATCTTGTTTCTCGGATCACCAACCTTTGCACCCGCTCGAAATCCTCGTTCCCTTTGTCTACTCCTCTGTTTCCTTTTCGTGGGGAAAAGGAAAAGGTAATCTCTGGTTTCCTTCCCAAGAATCAAATTTTCCCCAAATACCAATGTAGAAATCGCTGGTTCGGATCATTTCTCGGCTCAAAAGATGAGCTTTTGCGTCGTTCTTGCTTCAGTTCGACTAAGAAACACCCCGATTTCCATGGTTGCAGTCGGGGAAAACGTACCTCCAACAGCGCGAGCGCAGTCCTGCCACACGCAATCTGCACGACCTCAACCTCTCCCCGCCGTCGCCCTCCATGGCCTCCCTCGGCCTCAAGCTGGAGGCGGCGACCTCCGCCGTCCACGTCGAGTACCAGAGCGTCTGCACCCTGGAGAAGGTCAAGTCCGCGCTGGAACGGGAGTCGCGCCTCGTCGCCACCACCGAGCCCCTCTTCCCCCGGCCCGACGGCTTCTCCCCTTCCCCGCCGTTCACCTCCTCATCTACCAAGCGGCAGGCCGAGGACACGGGCGGGCGGATGATGGCGGTGGCGGCATGCCCGGTGTGCCTCCTCTACGTGCTCATCTCCACGGTGGACCCGCGGTGCCCCAGGTGCGCGACGCACGTGCCGGTCAACGGCCCCAGAAAGAAGCCATGCATCGACCTCAATTTCTCCCTTCAACCTGGGAATCACGATACACATTAACACACGGCAAACCTGTACATCACACTGATGAGCAACTGGCGATGGAGTAAGAAGGCAAAGGCGAGCAAGAGATTGAAGTTGATTCAATGCCCGAGCGGATCAATACAAGCAAAAACCAACAGAGACAACATTGCCATTTCTTATTCTTCTTTGTCTTCTCTCTCTGTCTCTCTCTTTCTTGTTCCACGAATGGTTGGTGGTGCGTGCAATAATTGTTCTGGTGTTCTGTGGGCATCAACTCTCTGTGACATGCAGTGACCTGAGGTGCAGCGGAAGCAGTAACAGTAAATGACACTGCAGCAGTGTCAGCATAGTGTCATACTTGGCAAGCTGGACACTTGCCAGGCCTGAAGCGTTCTTATCCTGCCTACTATTTGTTGGTCAGACACATCAATAACATGCATAGCATGTTATCTTCATACAGACACTGTGTAAGTAATCATTATTAGTATTGATTATACTCGCAATTAATGGCTTGCTTTATCTGCTTCCTCTCATCGACGATCAATGAGCAGTCTCTATCTCGCACATACAATGCGACGCAATTATAGATGTTGCACGTGGAGCATCCATTAGGATAATAATAAGAACAATTAAGATGACAGTGTTCTCTTTCTCGGGAGAAAATTTTCATGTATATGATTGCAGAAATAAACTAATGATCCAGGAAATCATTGTTTATATGCTGGGGACTTAATTTATTCAATCTCTCAGTCAATTGTGCTTTGGGGTATATGTTTATCCAATCATGTCTTTTGTGCCTTCGAGATATGGATTTCTTGTTCATTCATGTCTTCTTTTAAACCATCAGATCCAATCATGTCTTTTGTGCCTCCGAGATATGGATTTCTTGTTCATTCATGTCTTATTTTAAGCCATCAGATCGAGAACAAACGCTGCGAAGGACGACCTGGTTGCTTACAGTTCTCTACGTCGATCTGTCACTGGGAAGCCTATAGAGGTCGAGCATGTTGATGTCGTCTTAGTTTACTTAATTCTTTTTAGCTGGCCGCCACCTTCTCAATTAAGATGATGACCTCAATTTGTTCACCTTATTAGAAATTTTTTATGCAAAAAGCTTTAGTTAGAATTAAAATCTAATGATATCATGGATCAAACAATAGTATTATGACGATATTATTAAATCGGATCATAGTACATTTGACATCATGAAACCTTCATAAATCTATCGAGAGACTAGACCTACCTTCTCGTCCTATATTTGACGAGGAAGAGATAAGTTGAGAGGGTATCCATAGTTATTGGGGGCACACACCACTAGCTATGATGTATAATTACTGGATTATTTGAATGGCTTTGTGAAGAATACATTGCGGTAATCCCATATCTTCCCTCATGTAAAGCTCCCCACAGAACCTAAACCTTTATCGTTAGCCAGTGGTGACCAAGTCTACCACCGGCTAATGTCTCCTTTCCTGAACTGGACCATGAATGCTGTCAAAGTTGTCGTACCCTTTGTTTAGATTCTTGCCAGTTTTATGATCGATGGTTCTTATTAGCACTTAGAATTAACTGCGACAATTAAGGTAGCTGTTCCTTCCAATAAACTGACTTCTGTTAAATTAAGGGTTCAAGTGGAAATATAAGCAATTAAAAGTTTGGTTCTAATTGTCTGCGTAACATTTTCATGATCAAGAAGCTGTATAACTGGCCTTGTATTAACTTTGAGGGACTTTGATGATGGAAATTATACTCTTTTCCTATCAGAACCCCAATGATGATTAGTCTAAGTCAAACTTTTGATTATGAATTAGATATTAATTCGGCTTAGTCATCTAGGTTATAAGCCAAATTTAGTATATATAATCGCCCCTTCCAATCCTTAGCCATATGAGAATATCCTTTTAGTCCATCTCTATTTATCTCTTACACATAAATATTTTTAATATTTTTTTAAATGATTAATCAAGGTTTTGATTAATTTTATATAAATAATGATTATTATTATTATTTACATGGGACAATTCCATGCTCAGAAGACTTTGGTTTTTTTTTTTTTTTTGTCAGTTTACAACATAAATTGTCAATTAAACTCATGAAATTATTTCACAGATTAGACAATTTTTTTGCCTACTCATTCCAAGCAAAATATACCATTCCTTGCTCTTCTAATTATATGGGATTTAATGTAACCCTAAGTTTATTTTTACCCTTCTTAGATTTGCAAAGGTTTTAAAACTTCATATCTTTATCGGGTTTTCAATAATATTGTTGTTAGGGTTCTTGAAAACATACTTACAGAGTCATTGTTGCAGATTAAGACTAAGATTAAGTAACATCATAAACAAATCCTAGTTGAAAAGGCTCCTTATTGGGGGCATATCTTTGTCTCCTTTTCCTTCCAAGTGATGATTGCTACTATACCATGAAACAAATTAAGCCCCAAATTTGGTTTTTTGATTTTGACTCTGCATCTCTGACACGGTTGTTCCTTCTGTAGACCCTTGACCTTGTGGTAAAGAACATTTGAAGCCTCCTTATTTCCAAATGCTATGCAATCAGAAATTACTTTCCTATTCAATTATATTATATTGAACCAGTGATCCATGACATGATCGATCGATGATAAGTACTAATCATCACGTATAACAATCCTTGATAAAATATTTACAAAAGAAGGGGAAAAAAAAGTGGTTCCATAAAATCCACAAGGAATTTGCATAGAGAGATCCTCCACAACCACTTTTACTTCTCCAAAATCCAAGCATCTCTAATGAATTTGTATGCTAACTTAGCAGAAGATAGGCCCATGGAATTGAACCTTAATTATCAATCTATCATCATCACAACACAACAGCAATCCTAATACTTTTGACCTTATCAATGAAATCATTATCGAACACTAGACTGGATAACAATCATAATACTTTTTGCCCTGTCAACGATGTCAACGAAATCAAGACTAAACACGCTTTCAATAGCAACTGAGAATTCCAACTACCAGATTGAATAAATGTTATAACCCTCATGGTGCTGAGCTTAGGTTCAACCACCAAGTAGGTAGGTTTTTTCTGTGAGGAAATATTGAAGAACCGACTATCTTTAATAACATCTGTGTTGAAATCATTACCAACATGATTATAGAATTTTCAGTCAGAAGTTCATCCATAGACTTAAGTAGAAGTCTCCATGACCATCTAATGTTAAGCCCAACCTTAACATACCAAGAAGGGTTTAACTCCACATATTTAGGCTCCATAAACCATCCTCCCCATTCAGAGAAAGTCTTCAGTCCCTAAGCCCTCAGCTTCTTTATGAGCAGTGACAGTGACAGTATCCTATCCAAGAATCACATGCTTAAATAGTGACTTTGCTGAACTAAGCTTTTCCAGAACTAACAAGTTAGCTGGAGATAACATGGATGAGAGTCCAAAGAATACCAACCACTGAGTCCAGCAGTGCTCAAACATGGAGGAACAGTGTACTCTAAGCCTTAGGTTAGCAAAGGGGTTGGAAGAGGTGGAAGTCCACAAGTCTTTGTCCACAAAATTTGCAGCCATAAATGAATGCTTAATAGCCTTGGGAGGGGACTCATCTGGCCACAGTACAAAGGGCAGCCATGTGCCTCTATCCATTGATCGAATGCAAAGGCATATGGTCCCTCCTTTTAGGCTTTTAATGGTTGTCAAATGCATGACTTTGGAGCCACCCTAGAGAAAAGACAAGCCTACACAAATGCCTCCCAACACAGTCCACCAATCCATGCATTACACACTAAGCAAATTGGCATTTGCAACTCAGATAATGTGACTGGAAATTTCATTTCGGCATGGACAGAAGCATACCTCATATTTTGGCTTGACAGGGAAAAGTCTTAGCCTTTGTAGGGTTCTCATTAATGCAAGCCACACGGTACTGTTAGAACATATCTATCATTTAGGACCTGCAAGATGAACTTGCCACAGAAGCTGTTCAAAAAATTATGAGAAGCTCACAGAGTATATTCCAGGAGGATCTGCATTCACAGTTATATAATAACAATCACAGGGATAGCAGAAACTTAGTACAATCAGAAACAATACGAGTTTTTTAGTTATTCTCATTCAGAGATATATAACAACACAGATATATATAGCTCTTCTAATATTACAGCTTTCGAGATAAAATGGAAAGCCTCATGGTTACGCATTTTATAATTATCCTCATCAAATATGCCACAAATGTGAGAAAACAACTCTTTTTGTTTGCCTTCAGATTAAAGTGTAAAGAAAATGAAAAAAAGAAAGAAAGAATAAAAGTAGAATAAGGCATTAATATACAGGATTATTTACATCAACCAAGGCAGCTAACACTCTCCTCTCTCTTAGAAATGTTATAGGTCACCATTCAGGCCTCCATTGTTAGATCATTCATCACTGTGAAAGAAGCTTTTCAGCTAGTGCAAGCAGACATCGAGTTACATGCATACCTGAATGTTGTTTACCTAGGTAGTTGTGATGTAAAGAACAAAAAATGTCATGGATTTTCTGCCTTTGTAGGAAAAGGTTGAAGAACTTGTTGTAATACTCTTTTATTGCAAGCAACCAGTGAATATCAGTAAGTCCAGTTCTACATGTCAAATGAGGATAATTTCTTAAAACAATAAGATATAAGCAAAAACCACAGAGGTCTTCACAAACTTTTGCATGATGCCCTCCACATTAGTACATTCTATTATTGCTACTGCTGATGAAACCAATAATTTTTTTCCAACAGAATGACTGTCATCATATGTATATTGTGAAACAAGTTGTGTTATGAGCAGAATTTTATTACCTTGATGGAAAAATTAATTTCTGATTGATCCAGCTACAGAGACAACTCAGCCTGTGTTAATTCGAGTCTGAAGAAAGAAGGAAGATTGTGTTAGGTAACTGACAGCAAGCACAAAACCTTGTCAGTCCAAATATAGGAGGAGTTGTTCTTGTCATTGGTTTGAATAGAGAGACCAGAGTCACTGTCAATAGCTGTAGCAAGGGACCAAAGAGCACCAATTAGAACACCAAAGTAATATGTTGCAAGTCAAGCGGATTGATGGTGATGAGGTGCATTTATGTGGTGACAGAGAGGAGGAGGCTGCAAAGCAGTTTCACAAGGGATAACTAGAGGAGGGCCTCCTTGTCACAACCACCACCATGCATGGCTTGCGATGGAGCAGACTCATCTTCTCTCCCCTTATCAGTCAGCTGACTTCTTCGGGTTCTAATTCCGCTTCTTCTCAATTGTTAGCTCAGAATTTGCTTGTTGGTGTGAGAGGTTGAAGCTGCCAGCATGATCTGGTCATGGTTCAGAGTTACCATAAGCATTAGCTGTAGGAAGATTACTTTGCCTCTTCTACTTCAGTTAGAGATGGCAGTAGAGAAAGACAATGATGATCAACAAGATACGGTTACACAACAGGCATAGATCAAAGTGATAGAATCAAAGTCAGTAGAAATTAGATTAGCTATTCAAAAGATCTACATGTATCCCTCCACCAAGAGAGAGGAGGGGGAAGAAGAGAACATATTTTGGTTTGATTCATCAGATCATCTGGCAGTTTCAACCACTCACTCAGCAACACAAGGCGGCATGTCTGGTTCTCTCCCTGGCTGTTGCTCCAAATTTACAGAGAAAGCTTACAAGAGGTACAAGTCTACTCATCTTTTCTCCTAATGCTATAGTGTTAATTGTTATCTTTTCCTTCTTGAGCTTCCTATTCATAATTCATGCTGTTGAACTTTGCTGCTCACTGGTATTTATCAGCTGTGAAGAGTATCTCACATGGTGTAAGAAATGAATCATAAATTTTGAGGTAAGTATTCTCTTATCATACCCACCCAGTACTGCGCTCTATTTTCAATATGAATGTACATATACACCATATTTACCCACCACTTTACATTTCTAGCATAGAATATAGAGTTGGACGAAAACATGTGCCCTGTTCTATGGTTTAGAGAAATGGAAGGGTGAGACAGAAGGCATGTTAGTACACAGGTAATGTTGGTGGACCTGATGACATGTATGAAAAATAACACCATGACATATTGCTGTAGTCATCATATGGTATTTCAAAAAGTATAACTACATAGAAGCATCATCATACCCAAGTGTCAGAAATTAGTTTTACTAATTTGATAGCAGTGTCTCTATCAGAATCTGACATATATATAGTTGTGTATTCCATACAAGTTTTACCTAGATGGTGATATACAATGACATAGAAGACACTGATATACATACATCCTTATCACATGTGTGTATAAATATATATGTATAATTCATGCAAATATACTGCTTAGACTGGCATAAAATGTCACATTTCAGGAGACCACAGAAAAGATAGGTAATATGAAATAATACAATTTAATTATGAGCAAACTTACACAAAATTTTAGCAAATGAACCTTTGCATTCATATAAACTGTTATCCCTGTAAAATTTAGCTCATTCCGCTTTTGGCTTCTAGCATTTTGCCACAGTAATAATCATAGAGTCTTACAGATCCAATGCAAGTGTTCACACCAAAGCAAGAAAGGTGGTAGGAAAAGGTACGTTCAATATTTTTAGCAAACTAAAGTCTATTTGATTCCATGATAATCAGCAATATCAAGTTAAGCACAACTCACTTCAGTATCATACAAGGTTTTCTTGGCAGCTTTTCTGAAGCTTTTGGAACCTGAAGAATAAGACAGAATAAACTAGTTCAGATTATTTTTGCCTAATAGGCCAAGATTGTGATTGGCATCCTTGGTTGGCCCTCTTAACTCTTATTCACTTTACAGTAGGATCATAAACTTTTGGTACCAAAAGCTAATGGCTAAATTATACAATGCAAGCTTAGATGTGTCATTATAATAATAACAAAGACACATTGGTGATCCTTGTTTCTTTTCTCTTGGAGAGTTTCAAGGACTTGACTTGCAGTAAGTTATACATCTTAGAATTCTCAAGGGGAAAAAAACAAGAAGAAGCTGATAATTAGTGATCCCAATACCAATATATCATGATACCTAAATATGCTGAAGGAATAATAAAACATTATTCCTCTAAATGTATGAAGTTGCAAATTTGAGTATAAATTGTGTCAGGTCAAGTGAATGTTAAGCCATTATTCTATACAGTGTTTAAAAAAAATGCTAAGCGCTAAGGTTTCAAAATGCCCGAGGCGCTAAGCGCTTACCTAGGTGCCTGCTCGAGCAAAGCAAAACACTCTAAAATATTAAAATATTAAAAACTATATAATATGATTGATAAATATGATTAAATAAATAAACATACAATATTAAATTAAATTTTTTGATGAATCTTCTGCATTATTTTGTACACTTACCATTAATCTTGAAACCCTGATAAAATTCTAAATAAATAGAGATTAACATTGCTAAATAGGGACTAATAACAATTCTAACTAGGAATTAGTTTGAAATAGGTCAATAGTTCTAAGGGTTAATATCAGTTTTAGTTTATTATATGATAATAGTAGTTTTAATATTAGTTAAGAATTAACATTCAATTGTTAATAGTATTTAATCCACTATTAATAGTAATCATAATAGTAGAGGGGGAGAAAAGGAGTCACAGATGGTTGAACATGGGGTAGGAGAGGGCGATAGTGGTAGACGAAGCTACAAACTGTCATAGACTTAGTTGGTTTTGCCGAAGTCATGTGGAATCATTGCGTGTCCGTCCGCAAATAGTTAGCCTCCCTGAAACCTTTTACAGTCCCCTAAGGACCTGCAAAAAAGAAGACAAGTTAGAGAAAGCATTTAACTCAGAATCCAACAAGTAGTCATTTTAATAAACACTTGATAGTCAATGCAAATTACAAACATAGACTTTGCAAGCTCTGAATAGTCACGTGACAAAGGGTTCAAGGTGATCCGCCACAATCAAAAGTCTCCACAAGTGCCTATATGACACTACTATGGAACAAGACAAATGAACCAACCCTAGACACTACCCCAAACGCCCATCTAGCCGTGTGCCACCCGAGTAGCTCCTGGGTGCTGTGTTGGCTGATACTCTACACCACTCTACGGAGCTAGAGAACCCCAGAAATAGTTGCCTGGATAGTCTATTTTTAGATAGTTTTACCTTTGCACAACGACTGCACACAACCTACGTTTACAAGATTAAAACAACCATAAAAGCTAACCAAAATAAGACTACCAAGTCTACTAAAAGCCCTCTATATGTTATGCAAAGTATGAACAAAACCGAAAGACACAAACATACACAAACATTGCATCGAACACCCTATTTACGTATCTGTCCATGACATTCTCCCCCACTTATTCTTTCGACGTCCTCATCGAAGCCTTTACGAACGTTGCATCTCCTCACCTTTGTTGAATCTTCAATCTTCTACTCTAGTTGCAACATGTCTCTTGACTCACAACTACTCTCCACCGCTATTGTTAGTAATCAAACTTTGATCCGTCAATGTTGTTTCAACTTGCCAATTACTTTGACTATGGTGTGGGGTCGATCGAATTATCTTGATCGATCTTGGTTCCTATGAATCCTTCGAATGAAGAAAAAGACCTTCCTTATTTTGCACTAGTCTCTCAAACGTCATGTTGCTTAAATTGGATGGATACTTGCTTGAGCCTTAACGAACATCACCTTGTAGACTTTAAAGTTTTTAAGGTCTTTCCTTCGTAAAATTTACCCATCGATTCCACTTTTACTTAGTTGTCACCTCTAAGTAGGTTCGCGTTACTTCCACTTTTAATTGACACTATGTTAGGAAATGAGATAGCCAATCTACTCAGTAAAATTGATCACCATTGGTGAAAATTTAACAATTGTTGTCTTAAACTAAGTTTCTTGGAAGGATCTTTGAATATGTGCAGAACTCCACTATTAGATAAATAAGAGAACTAAGGTATTCGATTTTGCCCATTCTCTTAAGAGTTAAGAAGGCAAAGATTCCTTGACTTCGCCCACCTCCTCGAGAGTTGTACTTCATGCATCGAGTTGATTACTAGCATTTGCCTACCCTTTACTCACACTTTTGAAGCACCCGAAGTGTTTGCACTACTTACATTGAGTTAGCTACTGCGATTCGCCTCATCATTGCCATCGAACTTATGGAATGCAAAAAGTTTTGCCCAAAAAGAGCAAAATTTTGCTTTGACTTGGAGCAAATATCCGATAGTTTTGGTCGCCTCAAGGATTATCCCATCTTCTCTATCATTTTTATCGCCTACTCCTCTGAGTAGAAAAGGTATAACACTACATACTACCTACTCCGTTCTTTGGTTGAGCACTCTTACATCGACCAAAAGTCCTTCACTTTTGACTATCTTGATGAGAAGCCTGTCAACATCGGTCTTACGAAATTCCCTAGCCTTTGCCCTTTAACATTATCTCGATACTTAGAATTTACCTCTGCATTCTCCACCTCCTCGACCCCCTTTTACGACCATGCACTCTCCCTCCATGAGAGCAAGGGATCGATGACCCCATGGAAGTTTTGCCTCTATGGTACCAGGGCACTGCCATACCCATGGCCCTACTATCTATCGCCTCACATCTGCATCCTTTCTTTACGATCGTTAGGTTCACCTCTACGGCATTGTGGCACTCCTCTGAGTCCACCTTCATCCAAATCGATGTTTGGTTTTGGGTAGCTAATTCCCTCTAGACTCATCGTTGCTTTCTTGCCCCTTTCGACCCCCTACTTTAACACCTCTGTGTTCTCTAAGTAGTTCCCTTTGGTCGTTAGAAAGAAAGACTACAACTCTCATGCATAGCCTCCACCATCATGTTGCAGGGCTTGCGCCAATTATATTCTCCTTTGTGTCCTTGGTAGCGACGTTCACTCACTCGAGCTTGTCCTCTAACTTGTTGGTCTCCCTGAAGCGAATATAAGCTCTAGAGCAGTCTAACTCTCCAGCCGCTCCGATATACCTCCGTATGATCAAGTCCCTCACGGGACTTCTCCCATGTATGTGTCACACTACCTTGAATTGTTTTACCACAATCCGCTGCACCATGTCGTCTCCTGATAACATCTCCATTATATTTTAATCTTTGTGGGATAAATTCGGACCGCGATCTCTCTATGTGTAGCCTTTGCCAGCAATCGCAGGGTTTTCGCCACCTCCGATTGTATTTGCTCCTTTGGCAATCGACCTTTATCCACCCGCTCTCGAATCACACATGGACGAAGCATAGCTCTAGGACAGTTTGTTGCCTAGTAGCTCTCGAAGTCTATCGACTTTGCTGAAATTGATGTGTCATTGTCTGGATCCTAGACCCCTGCCCCTAGCACAATCTTCACTGTGCATAACTTCCTTTGCGACAACTCGAATGGCAACACTGCGACATATTCTTCAAGAGTACCTATCTCTGCATCCTCTTACCTCATGTCAAGGCCCTCTAACCCTAACTTCGCCTCCGTAAGTTGAGTTGTCTTATTCCCTCCATCAATTGTTTCATCGAGATAAAGTGCATATGCCTTGAAGCTCCCTTTGACATTGGCACCATACAAGATGAGTCCGCTCCATCAGAATGAGGGACCCATGGAACGACATGATCTCGCTCTTGCCTCTACAAGAGTTCATGTCCTTAGCCTCTGTCCAAGAAAAGCCCCGCGCCTCCGCTCCATGTTCCATCTTCTATGTCGACTCCCTTCATATAGCTTGGGCACTTTACTAAGTTCCACCCAAAATGCTCTGCTCCTCAGTATGCATTAAGTTAATGGTGGCCCTCGCGCCCACTATACGACGGGTCAACCCTCTGTTGAGTCTAATCTTTACATCGGCTTTAAATGTGCCTTCGTTTGGTGTTCTTTAAGGTTGCTCCGCTACTTAATCTCGTAATGCATCCACTAATACATTACCTCATGCGAGATCATGTAATGACTCATCACCGCTTGCTCAATCCATTAAGATTTATGGAGTTGAAGTCTTGAGGTACCCCCACAACATGTGCGGTTCGTTGCACATGATTCTCCTTCTGAAGAATGAGACTTATCCCACCTAGATATTTATCCCGTTGGAGTAACTTTTCTCTTTGCATCATTCTCTCTAAAAGTTTTGGAGACCACCATTCCCTTGGACTACTCTGCCTTACTGAACAAACTGTGTGCTATTTCGCCACCGTAAACGTACTTGCTAGATTACGACTCTTCGCCAATACAGCCCCTATTGTGCCCCTCAAGGCCTAGCAACAAGCTAAACCGACTATATACTTCAGCCTCATGTGAATGTATCCTTCCAATGCTTTAGAAAAATTTTCATGCTTCATGGCACCAAGTTTTGATCACCCTGTGATGGTCACGGACAGTCCGTTGTTCGCATACAAGCTCTCGCATGAGTTTCGAATTATTTAAGTTAGCAATTCCCCTCAATGAGCTTTGCACAACTCTTTCGGTTGCCAAGTAACCCATCCCTCCTTGCACGATCTCATTCTTTGCCAAACGTCCTGCTTGCCTTGAGCACCATTAAGTTTAGTTGCTAACGTCAAGTTATAGCTTAAACTCAATCATCCTAACATTTGTGCGATATGCGTTCTTCATGCTAGCTACCCCCAACGTAGCCCCGTTAGGTCTCTCACATTTACATGCCTAGTGTTTTTAAGTGTGCTTCTCCCGCTCTGATAGCATCTGTCATAAACTTAACTAGTTGTGCCTAAATCGTGTGGCACCATTGGGTGTCCGTCCACAAAGGGTTAGCCTCCCCGAAACCTCTTATGGTCCCTTAAAGACCTATAAAAGAGAAGACGAGTTAGAAGAAGCATTTAACTCAGAATCTAACAAGCAGTCATTTCAACAAACATTTAATAGGCAATGCAAATTACAAACATAGATTTCGAAAGCTCTAAACGGTAGCACGACAAATGGTTCAAGATGGTTCGTCGTGGCCAAAAGTCCCTACAAGTCCCCATATCACACTACTACAGAACAAGACAGTGAAGCAGCCCTAAATACTACCCTAAAGGCTCATCTAGCCATATGCCACCTCGCTAGCTCCGGCATACTGTGTTGGCTAACACTCCGCACCACTCTACGAAGCTAGAAAACCCCCAAAACGGTTGCTTGGATGACATGTTTCTTGGCAATTTTGTCTTTGCGCAATGACTGAACATAACCTACATTTACAAGACTAAAATGACCACAAAAGACAACCAAAATAAGGCTGTCAAGCCTACTGCAAGCCCTCTATATACTGTATAAAATATGAACAAAACCGAAAGATACGAAAATATACAAGCATTACATCGAACGCCTTGTGTTTACAACATATTTGTCTGTGACAGGACAACATCAACGATAATGGAGGAAGTTGCGGTTCTATCCCTCGATGGTGAAAGTAGTTGCACACAAAAGCAATGATGGTGGAGGGAACTGCACACGAAAGCTATAGTAGCGGGAGCTTCAGACCCGTCCATTGACAGTAGAGGAAGTGTCAAGCCTGTGCGTCAGCGGCAAAGGCAACGGTGGGACGAAAGCGGCAAAGTACCTAGAGTTAATGGGTAAGGGCGTTACTATAACTATTTACTATGCTTAGTTGGTACGATTGAACCAAATAAGTCACTGTTCAACCAAGCCAGAGTTGACCATTTGGTTCGATTGCTCGCCTTCAACCAGGTGCTTGCCCAAGGTGCTCGACACCTGGGCTCAGGCAAGCGGCCTATCAACGCTTCACTGAAGCGCGTTACCTAGTAACTATGCGAGACGCTTAGGCCTTGCCTCACCTAGGCAAGCGCCCGGATGCCTTTTTAAAACATTGATTCTATATTCTTGTACTTTTTGTAGTTACCTTTATCATACCTTATACTGATTAAAAACCTACCATGACGTAGATTTAAACAAAGGAAATGACTGATTAAAATAACATAACTCTTGAATTTGAATACATGATGACTAAAATATAATGCGAAAGGCAAAATAATATAGAATGAAGCAATGGCACAACTTAAGCATGATGCTGCACTTCATTCTTGTTCCCTTTTTTTCCCTAAGTATTGTAGGACTTTCCTGCTTTAGTACATACAATCTGATATTTCAGAGTTGTTTTAGGAATTCAGATGAAATGGTAATATTAATCTGTCAGGCAAAGCCCCATCTTTTTTCTGAACTTAACAGCCTTGAATTGGTGAAAATAAGCCAGTCTAGAGAGTAAAGGATAATATCCAACTATTTGAGAGTCTATATATAAGAAGAATAGATATACAACCAAACTGAAATCATCACAGTGATCATATATGATCTTATGTGCAGACTGCAAAATTGACAGCAATCCCCAAGATAGTATTTGAGGCTTATATTCCAGAGGCAGCCATTGCTGCACTATAGCCATCGCAGTTCCAATGTTTGTCCAAATGATAGCCATTCATGTGTTTCACAAAAGAAAAACAATCCCATGTGCCTTGTTTGCTGCTTCAATTCCTTCCACAATGTTTTTTTGACTGCACTGCTGTTTTTTCCCTACTGAAATCATACGTGGAATAATTCTACACCTTTCACTAGTTGTGTATAGTACACAGGAAACCCCAAAAACTTTACCACCTTGTCTGTATGGAACTATGAAGATTCCAACCTTTTGAAAGAGTTGGATGAAACTAAAACAAGATTCAGAGACCCTACACCAGAATGAAAGATAAAAGTTATTAGTGATCAAGTTGCAGGACAAGTGATGAGTAACCATGAACTCAGCTAAAATAAAGGCCTCGATGAATTATCAGCATCATGATGTTGCAAGAACAGCATCTTCTTTTGCATGCAAACTCTGCAAAGAGCATGATCGGACATGTGGTAGGAGTTGGTGAAACAGGCCCTGATAACACCAGTTAGCACTATTTAAGCATGTGCATTCCTCTTACTTGCCTCAAAAAGCCAATGCAACCCAGACGCTATTCACTAGCAATAATATATAATAAGATCTTGATGTTTCTTCTCAAAAAAGAAGATCTTCCTTTATGCTCATCATTAATTTGTGGTCTGATTCCATTATCATGCCACTTGTGCTCGACCCAAAAGACAAATAATTTTGCCATTATCATCTTAAAATGTCCTTTGATGACTGCCACACTTAAGTGATTAGTTTAACAGAGTTTGTAAAACATATAGTTAACAAGCTTGAGCAAATTAAACAGTAAATATGCTACCAGAGTCACCAAGAGATACCTTTGCAGAAACAGATAATTATAATTGTTACCAACTGACTAATTGCAATAACCATCTGTCAAAGTAATATCCTTGATTGATCCCCACATCCACAAATAAAAACTTGTTTAACATGTATTATAAATATGAACCTGTGAAATTCATAAAGATAATGATTAGTAAGGAACAAGGCACATGAAATGTTCCGGCAGGATAGAAAAAGAACAGCCCAGTACTCAAGGCTCTCACTAATCAAGCGTCTAAGATAAGTCATCTTGCGAGAAAATTGATTTTCTATGTAGCTTCTGACTGAACATAAATTGCTAAATCAAGTAGTTCCACAATGCTGGTCAGATTGAAACAACTGACTAAAATTCAGATGGTGGTCGAGATAAACAGCCAAAACTCATTGCAGTTATGCTAAGCAACTCATTTTACTAATATCACCCCTGATGATCAAAATGCGAATGCAAAATTGAAGTGCAACATTAGATAAAACGACAGGTTAGAAAGGCAAACCTTTTGTTTAAAGTGGCTTCAACTAGTGACCATTTGAGATCACTTACAAGGCTCATATATTATTGTATTACCTTGGAGGAGCATTTTGCTGAGGTAAGGGTCAAATGTTTCAGTCTTTCTTGTGTGTGAAAGTTAATTCTCTTTAAAATGATTTCATAGGAATGATTCTTGTGCTCTCTTTGTTGACTGTTATGATCATGTCTACTTTACCTATTTATGACAAAAGATTATTTTGTTTCATTACAAAATCTTGCCTCAGACAATGTCTCATTTTCCTGTTGTTTTGTATTCATTACTTCTAGCCTCTTAAATCTTCTCACTTACATAGAATGTTTGGATTGGAAATGATAATTACTCAAACTTAAATTTCTTACATCTAATTTCATCTGCGGGCGCTAGTTGAAAATTAGACAATGTGTCTTGCCTGATGAACACTACTGAACAATCGGTTTCTTCTTTTGTCCATAAACAATATTCTTAAATGTCTAATCTGAGAGTACTGCAGAGCACTTTCTTATGTTCATGTATGGGGCAGGGTCAAAACCAAAAGGGAAAGAAAGGAAGTGCAGGAAGAAGAGGGGAGGGTACCTGAAGGGGTGTGAGCAGGAAGCTGCCATCCATGCTCTTCACCATGATCGAAGAGAAGTGCTCCTAACACACAGAGCACCTCCGATCACAAGCAAATAAGCACCCACGAACGGGGAAGATGAGAAGAAAACGACAAAAGGCCGCCTCGAGGTCCACCATAAGCCAAAAAAGAGGGTTTGGGCCTCGAAGCGGGGCTCAAATGGGGGACAGGCGACGTCCATTGTTGGGCCTCAAAACTGACATCATTAGGGCACAAAAGAGAAAGATGTCCTCATGATTCAGGTCCGTCAATCTTACAGAAGTTCAAGATATAATTTCTTTTATATGTATGTATATATATATATGTATGTATATATATAT
>LVTN01001632.1:28876-45737 GCA_001649415.1 Musa itinerans
TATATACATATATATGTATATATATACATATATATATATATATATTTATTTATATATATTTATATACACTGAAGAAGAACAGACAAGAAAGACTTGGAATTATGATTCTTTAGCTTTTCCAACTCGATAGAATTATGAACATAGGAATAGCACATGATTTCTGCCTGAAGCTGTCACCGGCAATAGATGGTAGGCCTTCTCGATCCGATTGCCGTCACAGTAGTAAAGGCAGGCAAGGTGTCGGTAAGGTGGCACCTACATGTCTCATTGCATGCATGTCTTCAATTCTTTTTTGCTGCTCTACATGGTTGTAGGTTGTCTTGCCAAACTAGGAGTATTCGGAGGTCACATA
Source organism: Musa itinerans (assembly GCA_001649415.1). Classification (NCBI taxonomy): domain Eukaryota; kingdom Viridiplantae; phylum Streptophyta; class Magnoliopsida; order Zingiberales; family Musaceae; genus Musa; species Musa itinerans. The sequence goes on from LVTN01001632.1 coordinate 29,229, forward strand.
TGCCTTCCAATATCTGTGCAAGTTCCAGAACAATGATGTTCTCCCAGGTGTAGCAGCAATTAAGTGCTCCACTGTATGTATGTATTTGACTAGCTAGGCATGGACTTCTGGGGGAGCTCCGCAATTAATCGTCCCCTTTGAAGAACATAGCACATGATTGCATCTCACACAGTTCAGATCTTATCTTCTGGCTGCAATACAACTGAGAAGAGAATGCAGCGGGGAGGATAAGAGGTAAGAAGTACAATTGCCAATTCTTTTCTTATCTCTCTCACCTGTCCTAGAATCTCATATGAGAGGTCACTTTCACAGCTAGAATGCAGGAACATGCCTTCTTACATGAGATACCTGCTTGGCTCTTTAATTCTAGGATTGAATTGTAGTCTACAGATATCAGCATAGAAATTTTGTTGATGTGTTACGCGCAGGAATAGTCCGTCCCTACATGTGATGCTAAGCTTCTGATTGTAATAAATGGAGATCAGATTAGCAAAGGTCTTGTAAGAGGAAGAAAGCAAAAAGAAAACAAAACAAGCTCCATCTGGATACAGCTCAGGATCTCTCTCTCTCTCTCTCTCTCTCTTTCTCAGCGCATCTCTCATGCACATAGAGAGCAGGAGTTTGAAGGCTGATGATGGTCATCGTACTGGAGGAGCATGTGAATCCGCAGAAAACAAGTCAGTGACAGGCATTTGACAGCCCAAAGTGGATGAGTCAAAGGGTACTCCAGGTAAAGCTGTTGGATTGCATCTTCTTCGGTCAAATCCTACTCCACCAGTCACCAAATTCGCCCGTCATCATTGACTTAGTAAAACAGGATTGTGTTCAAGCGACAAGTGATCTGACCTATCCAATCTCTTCTTCCACGTCACAGAGAGAGAGAGAGAGAGAGAGAGACATCCAGGTGACATGGGAAAGCAGGAGGGTTGGCAAAGTTCACCACATACATGTAACAAAAGGATGGCTTAAGCTGAGCATGGTTGGAAGGAGTGATGGACAAAGACAGTGACACCAAGTATAGAATGAGACCAAGTACAGGGTCCATATATAAATATATAAAGGTAGACATAGAAGTATATATATATATACATATATATATATATATATACATACATATATATATATATATATACATACATATATATATATATATATACATACATATATATATATATATATATATATGCATCCCCATTACATCAAAACAAAATTGGTAAGCACTGTGAGGCTGCAATATGACTCCCCACTGTGCCCACCTCGTCAGTAATGGGAATGCTGAGTGGTTCCTCCCCACATACCAGCACAAAGTATCCCAGAATGTCCCCACATGGATAGGGGCATTTTGAGCAGGACAACATCTACAGACATGAAAGTTATGAGCAGCAGCGACCAGACACAGTAAGAGAGAGAGAGAAAGAGAGACTAGGAGAGGGGAGATCTGTGGGGAGCTCCCTTCCTCCTGTTGCTCAAGGAGAGGACAATCTGAGGGAAGAAGCCGGCACCGCTCTTCTTCTTCTTCGGCGCCCCGCCGTTGCTGGAGGCGGAGCCGCCACGGTGCTGCGTCACGTCTTCCGGGGCGATCAGGTCATCATCGTCTTCGAGGAGATCGGAGCCGTCCATCCGCAGATTCTCGAAGTGAGGGAAGGCGAAGTCCGACTCGCTGAACCTGAATAATATGCTCGATAGATCATCTCCTCGCAGCAGCACATGGTCCACCTACATGCGCTCCCATGACAACAGCAACTGAAGCATGCATCATCAATGGAACTTACTTCTGAGGGAGACAGGGGAAGAGTACGTACCTTGCAGGAGAGAGAGCAGAAGTGGAAGGGCTCTTGGAGGATCCTGTCGCAGGTCAAGCAAATGTTTCCAGAGCCCTTGAAAGGCCTGGATTGAGGCCTTGGCTTCAGGAACACCACTTTGGCACTGTTGATAGTGTATGGCTGTCACAAGAGCCATGGAACAAAGGAAACAAGTTCTCAGACCAAATCCATCTTACATGCACTCAATTAACCTCAAGGCTGCGTACGTACCTGGACATAGGAACAGTCTATGAGCTTCTCAAGATCATCCAATCGAACCACATCATTGTACACATAACGTCTCACCTAAACCTCACAAAAGATCAGATAATTAGGTACGCAAATATGAATTACTGGGTACTTATGTGACAGACCACAAGCTAAGTGGTCAACGATGCCACCGTGTTAAAAGTATTACAGGGGAAAAGCCCCTCTGTCCTTTGGAGGCAAAATAGTAAACTCATCCTCCCGAGGTGGGGAAAGAGATGATTGGTGGAACTCGGAAGGTTTCTTCTGCTTGAAGGAAGATTAATGGCGTACACAAATCTATCTGTTCTTGGAAATTTACAGAAGCTACTGAATTAAGAGGGAGAAAGACAAAATATTTAGACTTTTGAGTGAAAAGATTATTTTTATGGTACGTTTTCATGGTCACCAAGAGGAGAGCAACCAACATAATGTCATCACAGAAGGTAAAGAAAGGATTGAAATTATGTTAATTCTCTTTATATTTTAAGGATACTGTAGCTATCAGGAATGGAGAATTGGGAAACTATAGAGCGATGAGACCAAGTAATAAGAGCAATCTTCGTGTGGAAGTGTTGAATCTAGAGTGGAAGAGCAATTTCCTTTAACAAGGTGTAAAAAATCTACAAAAGATTTTGCTGTCCACATGAAGCCAACCACAGTGAGAAGCTACAAAAAGCCTACGGTATTTCTCTTGAAGCTGTTGTAGATACAGAAAGATATAAGATGTGAATGTATAAAGGACAACAAGTACTAGTATGTCTAGTCCCAAAGAGAGAGAGAGAGAGAAAACCAAGATGGTAATAATTCTTTGACCTTGATTCTGAACAAGACAGGGATGAAAGTATTATTAGTTTTGGAGAAAAAAATGAGAGCTTGAGGCTCAAGCAGAAAAGATATATAGCAAAATTAATGGTATAAGACCAACAATTCAGCGAGGTTACAGTGCTCGGTAAAAGGGAAGGAGTAAAACAGAAGTACAATTTGAGGAAAAATAAAGGAAGCCACCACCATGGGACTAACACAGCTACCATAATCTTTAGAGAATTCTTGGCAATATTGTTAGTGTAATCACTCAAAAAGCTTATGATCATAAAATTAAGGACATATGCAAGATGAAAGGGTCAAGTCATCAGAACAAGCATTAGAAAGAGAGAAATGATCTGCTTGCCACTGGCTAGTGATACTGAAACTGGAAGTTGCCCAGTTGGCAGAGGGGAGGAGGAGGAGGAGGAGGAGGATTTGAGAGCTCATTAGGGGAAGGCATGAGCAAGAATTAAGCTTGGTGGTGGAGGAGGAGGAGGAGGAGGAAAGACGGGAGTGAGCAGACCTGGAGGAGTGGGTGGGAGGGGTGGGCGGCTGCGCAGTGGGGGCAGATACTGGTGCAGCAGTCGAGGCAGAAGATGTTCTTCTCGTTTTTCTTCCGGCTCTCATGGGCCCCGCACCCCACGAAGAAGCTCTCCTCCACCAAGCCCCCCAGCCACCCCGGCATCGCTGCTGCTGGTGCTGCCACCCCATTTCCCCCTCCATATGCCCCTCTCCCCATCCTCTCTCTCTGTATGCCTTTGAAGCCAACTCACACACTGTCTCTCTCTGTTTCTCACTCTCTGTCTTCGGCTCCCTCACTTCTATCTCTTTTTATGAAATTGTATAGAGGAACAGTGATCCAGTGGTTTTCTTCTTGAGCTTAAACTGTGGAGGAGAAAGTGAAGCTGGGTGGGATTAACGAACCTCCTGCGCCTATTTATAGGTGGCTGGCAGGAACAGCACCAGAGAGAGGGAGCCGAGTGAATGAGTGATCAAGGAAGGTGAGAGAAAATAATGGGTCCTCTTCCTACCAAAGAAGAAGGGCAGAGAAAAAACGTAGCAATTGATGGGGAATCGGTTGGAGAACAAATGGAATTATGGGTTTTTTGTGGCATTTTTTGTTCTTTTTTCCCCCTTTAACTTTGGCAGTGGTTGGTGGTGCTTATGGCGGGAAGACAAGAACCCACCCTACTATTTCTTTGTACTTTTCCTGTGCTGTCCTGCCTGGTATTTCCCCTCCCTCCCTCCCTCAAGAAAAAATGGCCGAGGCATTACAGTAAAAGCAAGAGAAAAGAGATCTTTTGTTTCCTTTTCCTGTTTTGCCTTCTCTTATTATCTGATCTCTCTCTCCCCTTCTCTTTCTTCCTGCGTCTGGTTTCTCCTGCTTTGGTTTTGGAGATAAGGTTTCTGCTCCTCAAAACCATGTCATCCTGCCACGAAGCTTGGTATTGTGTTGAAGCTTGATGAACTCATAAGCCTGAATGCTAGCACAAAAATCTAAGAGATGAAAGCTCATCAAGTTCCAAACGAAGGTAATGTACCGCCCTGACAAAACCTGGAAAAGATGGAAGCTCTAACGAATAATTTGGGCCCATTTGCATGTGATGAGGCTTCCGTGTGGTCATAGTTGATTAGCAATCAACTGATCCGAAAGCATCAAACATGGCCATTGCTTCCCTGATGGAGACACCAACTCACCAATGTGGTCTTCGTTGCTTGTTAAGATTAAAAATGAGAACTCTCAATGCAGTAAATCCTTTCCTAATCAAAGCTTTTTACTATTTTGATCCAAGAAGAGACACACTGACTTCATTAGAATGTAACTCAATTAACCTTAGTAAAGGTGTAGTGAGGAATGTTAGATTTGATGGACATGCAAAAATATGAACAGAAGATATTCACAGAGCCATGAGGCTGTGGCCAGTGAAGAGAGAGAGAGAGAGAGAGAGAATTGGACTGCAACTTTAGACAGGGGCTCATAAGAAAGGTTTAAGGAGGTGATTAGTCACCAAGCTTCTCATTTGAGCTGGAGGTTATGCAATTAGAAGAACCATGACCGCTTCATATTCTTCAAAGGACAGTCACCAGTGTCCTTCGATGTGAAGTCCAGCAAACATGGGGCCATTTGCACACCATCAGGTTGGGCCAAATCATCATGCTGGCCCCACCTCATGGGGATGACATGGCAGGATCCATATCGCTACACCAGTGGGGTTGATGGAGCCAACCCCCGGGTAACAATGATTGCAGCACTCTGAGTTTCACCATTGGCCTCCAGGGTTCCAAGGACGAGCAATTCATACACCACCAAGTTCTGCTGCTCAGTTGTTCCACATGGTGAGCTTGATCTTGATCTGGCAATCATCCTTGTAACATAAATGGAGATACCAGTGACGCTGGACCAGGAAAGCTGGGGACTAGAAATGAGAGACGGCTGCCTCATCCATCAAACTCAATAGATGACATGATCACTGTGCTTCCACCTGTGATTTAGGAAGAAAGAACGATCTGCATAGACTTGGAAATATATCCACCAGTCTTCATCATCATCATCTTGTTCTTTCCTAAGAACTTTATCTTGTGGTAAATCGTGAAACCAGCTCGCTGTGATCGGTACATGCATGTGAAACCGTACGGATGAGCGACACTTGTGCTGAGAGAAAGGTATGGGCGAGCATTTGGGGGTGGACCTACAAATCTTTCTCCTGCGACCAGTTGATTCGAGAAGACACCACAACCCACCGTAGCTTAGTATGTGCTCACCCTGTAGCTTGAATCAGTATGGTGCACATCCAAGCTACCGAGCGACGCTTCTCTTTAGCAGCATGATGATGTATGTAAAGTTTAAATTTCAGACTCTTCCACTGCAACCAAGTCTGAGTGTTTCTCTCCCTGTGTTAATAACGTAATCATGTTTATTCTGCAAAACAATTCATCTGTCCAGTAAAACAATCACCAGAAGAAGGAAGGAGTCAGAGAATGCATTGGATGATGTGTACTAAGCTTTAATTTCACATCACATCCATCACCATAACTAGAAGTTTCAGCCTTCTGCTTCCATTGTCCCAAATGGAGCAAAGGGGCTCACAGTGGGGGAGTGGGTGTTTACCACTCCCATGTGGTTGTGGTGCAAGGAAGGAAGGGGGTGGTCGTACTGTGGTTGCCCCTTTGCATGTGACACCAACACCAAAAGGCCGGTGGCAACATCCTAAGGATGTGACATCTGGTTGACTCCACCCCATCCAATCAGTGCTCTCACGCATCACAGACTTTTGGTCGAGTGCCACTTTGTTGGTTGACTAGGATTGGATCCTCTATGCTAGATTCAAGTTGGAACTTCTTAATATGGTCGTCAGGTGTCGCTCGTGAGATGCCTTCTGGTCCTGCGGCAGCCTCTTCCTGCTTTACCTCCTGCACATGAACAGCAGATGAATGACTGAGTGAGCGAGTGAATGTTTTCTGTTCTGAGAGGATCGAAGATAAGAACTGCAAGCTATGAGAGATACTCTCAGCAAACTCAGAATCTCTCAGCAGAATCTGCATCTGTGAGAGATACAAATTGCTGCTAGGAAATAGTAGAAGAGCTGTTTCCTCGGAGCAAATTGTATCTGTTGTAGTACATTGCAGGAATATCTCACGTTCCAAGGAAGGAAGACCTACTGCTTGCATTAGAACATCACATCCCATGAACTCTGGTTTGGGAGTGTTGAAGAAGTACTGAGAAGGAAGCAAAAGCAATGCTTACAGCTAAAATGGTTGCTAGGGGGGCCCTTAATGTGCTGCAGCCATGTTCTTCTTGGCTTGTAAGGGGCTCACTGGATTCAGAGACACAGCTGCTGCTGCCACATGAGACCACAAGGGAGTCACATGTTCTTCCACCCTCCCCACTAGCTTGAGCTGAGGACATCCCACCCAATTTGATTGAGACCCTTTTGAGTTGACACCCACTCATCCCCTTCCCAAACAACTGTGTTATCAAAGAAGATGACTATCTAAGAACTGTTTGCAGACTGTTCTCCACCGCTCAGAGATGATGCTCTCTTGGTGATGCCTCTCCCATGGGAGACATGAATTGAGTTAAAAAATTGCAGGAAGATAAACACTTTGATTTGTTGTTTCATGTAATCATTTCTCAAATAGTAAGGATAAGTATCAAATCAAATAAAAAAAGGAATAAAGATAAAAAAATTATTAAACTTATAAAAAAAAATACTTAATGACTCTTGGACTTTAGTCCTATTGACTTAAATACAAGAGTTGCTAATGTAGAACTCTATCTAATCTTATTTAAAAGATAACATCAATTTGAAATATATCAAAATATATTTTAAAATTTTACATTAAGAATTCGTTATCCTTCCAACTCTATCTAATCTTATTTAAAAAATAAAATATTAATTTATGATCTTTCAAAATATACTTGTAATACTTTTCTTTAAAATATACTTTTGAAGATAAGTCCAAAGTCATGCCCATAACTGCCACCAAGCATGATGATCGCATGGGATCACTTGTAGAAATACGACCTTAATTAAAGTATTATGCAAGGTATATGTGAGTGTTACAATCCATATCCTTTTTTTATATCGCCCAAAAATCTATCACAATCAAGTTGCTTCATTTGGAAACTTCTAGGACCATCGGGAGTACCTCTTGACCTAGAGCCTATCCAAACTTAATAGGTGGAAGACCACTAAAATCTCTAATTAGACTTCATGTAGAAGACACAACATCCATACGATGGTCAAATTCAAGAATAGACTTGTGTAAATTAGAAATAGTACCAAATTTCTCATAAAAACCAGTTAGCCTTGACACAAGATCCTAAGTTTCATTATTATGAAGAGGATTCATTTCTTCATTCATAACATCCTCCCACATTTTAACACCTTTGACTTTATCAAGTAGGTTCAAGATTATCAATTGGTTCATAAAAGAAACAATGACATATGCTTACATTGTCTCGTAATGTGCTGATTTGATAATTATTCTTTTTGATATTCTCAATAGTAAAATTTCCTCTTCATGAATATTATTATTCTCTTTATCGCTTTGCTCCATAATTGATGATACTGAAATAATAAGAGTAGATACAAATGAAGAAGAAGATGAGTCAAAATCTATGTGAGCATTAGATGACAAAGGAATCTTAACTAGTTTTGAACATATATCATTTTTATTATTATGATTGATATTTTTAAAAGAAATTACTTGTGAAGGATAATAACAGGAAACTTCATCAAACACAATATTTCAAGATATCATATACCTATGTATTTGTGGATCCATGCATTTTCAATTTTTCTTTCTTTTATCATAGCCAATAAAGATACATTTCTTGGCCTTGGCATAAATCTTGCTTTTCTTTGAGTCTAGTATGTGAACACAGCACGAAGAACCAAATACTTTGAAATGTTTAACATTTGATTTATTACCAAACATGAGCTCACATGGAGACTTTAAATTGATTGGACTAAGAGGAATTTGATTAATAACATATGTTGCACATGCTATACCTTTTGCTCATAAGGTTTTGGGTAAATTCTTTGCATGAAGCTAACACTTACTGCTAATTATAAGTGTCCTACAAGACAATCACATGAGTGATGACACATGTGATATGACATACAATCTTTTTGCTTATTATTATTACTATGATATTTTTTTATTTTATATTGCTTATTGCATATATATATATATTGTAATGTCCATGAATCTATGCAATGAGAATCAGATCGTGATGAGATCACAATAATAAGACTGATTCACCTTTAAACACAAACCTTAAATAATCCTGGTCATAGGTTACTCGAGAGGGACATTGAGATAATCAGACAGACTAGTGTTATTGTATACTCATCCATATGATGGAGACGACTGTTAGGACCATTTTTCTAAGCTTTTGAATAATGTTTATTGAGTCTGTTTAGTTCAATTGTTTATTGAGTCTGTTTAGTTTAGTTAGATTTGAGTAGAGGTTTATTTAATATTTAATTATTATTAAGAGTCCAAGTCTTGGTGGACTCTAGGTAAATAGTGATATAACCCTTTCTTTAAATCAAGGAATCAATCAAATGTTATTCCACTCTGTGGACAAACCTTAGGAGGTCGATCCCCTCGAAGTGATCAAGGAGGTCGATCCTTTTGAAACGATCAGGGAGGTCAATGTTTATCTTCCTTCTTTTACGATAAGACTTTAGGGTCTTATCATTTGGTATCAGAGTGACGATCCTTGGCGTTCTCACTATTCTCGTTGCAGTTATCATCATCTCAATGAATTATTATTTCAGTTTGTTATGACAACTCTAGGAGGTCGATCCCCTCGAAGCGATTAAAGAGACCGATCCCCTCGAAGTGATCAAGGGGGCCGATCCCCTTTGTCATCTATTTTTCTTTTTTTTTTATATTTCTTTTACGATAAAACCTTAGGATTCTATCATTTGGTATGAGCATTTTATGATAAGACTTTAGGGTCTTAGGTATCAGAATGGTGAAGCCGGCGGCCACCGACCACCACTGCCTTCTCCACCGCCGCCGCTGCCAGTCGCCGCAATCTTCTCCTCATCGATCCCAGCCCTCGGCGAGGCAGCCACCACCGCTGCCCGCTCCCCTTGGGTCGCAGCCGCAGCCGCTCGACCTCCCCTCCTCGGCGATCGTTGGTGACGCTGCTCCCAGCCGCGCCACCACCGCTGCCTCCTTCTTCACCGCCGCACCGCCGTTGCCAGCATCGCCAGCGTCTCCGGCTGTGGTGCGATAGAAACAGAGCACCCTGTTTCCCCTCTCCAGCATCGCAACTTCCCGGCCAGCGACGACCCTCGCTACCTCTTTCTCCACCGCCGCCGCTGCTTCCCGACCGCTCGACACCCATCGCCGTCCCTGCTTCCCGGCAGCCCGCACCCCTGTTTCAGCCGCCGCACCCCTGCTTCAGCCGCCGCACCCCTGCTTCCCTTCTTCCCCACTGCCGCTGCAAGGCGATTCCTCCACCGCCGCCGCTGCTTCCCGACCGCTCGACCCCCATCGCCGTTGGATGATGTGTACTAAGCTTTAATTTCACATCACATCCATCACCATAACTAGAAGTTTCAGCCTTCTGCTTCCATTGTCCCAAATGGAGCAAAGGGGCTCACAGTGGGGGAGTGGGTGTTTACCACTCCCATGTGGTTGTGGTGCAAGGAAGGAAGGGGGTGGTCGTACTGTGGTTGCCCCTTTGCATGTGACACCAACACCAAAAGGCCGGTGGCAACATCCTAAGGATGTGACATCTGGTTGACTCCACCCCATCCAATCAGTGCTCTCACGCATCACAGACTTTTGGTCGAGTGCCACTTTGTTGGTTGACTAGGATTGGATCCTCTATGCTAGATTCAAGTTGGAACTTCTTAATATGGTCGTCAGGTGTCGCTCGTGAGATGCCTTCTGGTCCTGCGGCAGCCTCTTCCTGCTTTACCTCCTGCACATGAACAGCAGATGAATGACTGAGTGAGCGAGTGAATGTTTTCTGTTCTGAGAGGATCGAAGATAAGAACTGCAAGCTATGAGAGATACTCTCAGCAAACTCAGAATCTCTCAGCAGAATCTGCATCTGTGAGAGATACAAATTGCTGCTAGGAAATAGTAGAAGAGCTGTTTCCTCGGAGCAAATTGTATCTGTTGTAGTACATTGCAGGAATATCTCACGTTCCAAGGAAGGAAGACCTACTGCTTGCATTAGAACATCACATCCCATGAACTCTGGTTTGGGAGTGTTGAAGAAGTACTGAGAAGGAAGCAAAAGCAATGCTTACAGCTAAAATGGTTGCTAGGGGGGCCCTTAATGTGCTGCAGCCATGTTCTTCTTGGCTTGTAAGGGGCTCACTGGATTCAGAGACACAGCTGCTGCTGCCACATGAGACCACAAGGGAGTCACATGTTCTTCCACCCTCCCCACTAGCTTGAGCTGAGGACATCCCACCCAATTTGATTGAGACCCTTTTGAGTTGACACCCACTCATCCCCTTCCCAAACAACTGTGTTATCAAAGAAGATGACTATCTAAGAACTGTTTGCAGACTGTTCTCCACCGCTCAGAGATGATGCTCTCTTGGTGATGCCTCTCCCATGGGAGACATGAATTGAGTTAAAAAATTGCAGGAAGATAAACACTTTGATTTGTTGTTTCATGTAATCATTTCTCAAATAGTAAGGATAAGTATCAAATCAAATAAAAAAAGGAATAAAGATAAAAAAATTATTAAACTTATAAAAAAAAATACTTAATGACTCTTGGACTTTAGTCCTATTGACTTAAATACAAGAGTTGCTAATGTAGAACTCTATCTAATCTTATTTAAAAGATAACATCAATTTGAAATATATCAAAATATATTTTAAAATTTTACATTAAGAATTCGTTATCCTTCCAACTCTATCTAATCTTATTTAAAAAATAAAATATTAATTTATGATCTTTCAAAATATACTTGTAATACTTTTCTTTAAAATATACTTTTGAAGATAAGTCCAAAGTCATGCCCATAACTGCCACCAAGCATGATGATCGCATGGGATCACTTGTAGAAATACGACCTTAATTAAAGTATTATGCAAGGTATATGTGAGTGTTACAATCCATATCCTTTTTTTATATCGCCCAAAAATCTATCACAATCAAGTTGCTTCATTTGGAAACTTCTAGGACCATCGGGAGTACCTCTTGACCTAGAGCCTATCCAAACTTAATAGGTGGAAGACCACTAAAATCTCTAATTAGACTTCATGTAGAAGACACAACATCCATACGATGGTCAAATTCAAGAATAGACTTGTGTAAATTAGAAATAGTACCAAATTTCTCATAAAAACCAGTTAGCCTTGACACAAGATCCTAAGTTTCATTATTATGAAGAGGATTCATTTCTTCATTCATAACATCCTCCCACATTTTAACACCTTTGACTTTATCAAGTAGGTTCAAGATTATCAATTGGTTCATAAAAGAAACAATGACATATGCTTACATTGTCTCGTAATGTGCTGATTTGATAATTATTCTTTTTGATATTCTCAATAGTAAAATTTCCTCTTCATGAATATTATTATTCTCTTTATCGCTTTGCTCCATAATTGATGATACTGAAATAATAAGAGTAGATACAAATGAAGAAGAAGATGAGTCAAAATCTATGTGAGCATTAGATGACAAAGGAATCTTAACTAGTTTTGAACATATATCATTTTTATTATTATGATTGATATTTTTAAAAGAAATTACTTGTGAAGGATAATAACAGGAAACTTCATCAAACACAATATTTCAAGATATCATATACCTATGTATTTGTGGATCCATGCATTTTCAATTTTTCTTTCTTTTATCATAGCTAATAAAGATACATTTCTTGGCCTTGGCATAAATCTTGCTTTTCTTTGAGTCTAGTATGTGAACACAGCACGAAGAACCAAATACTTTGAAATGTTTAACATTTGATTTATTACCAAACATGAGCTCACATGGAGACTTTAAATTGATTGGACTAAGAGGAATTTGATTAATAACATATGTTGCACATGCTATACCTTTTGCTCATAAGGTTTTGGGTAAATTCTTTGCATGAAGCTAACACTTACTGCTAATTATAAGTGTCCTACAAGACAATCACATGAGTGATGACACATGTGATATGACATACAATCTTTTTGCTTATTATTATTACTATGATATTTTTTTATTTTATATTGCTTATTGCATATATATATATATTGTAATGTCCATGAATCTATGCAATGAGAATCAGATCGTGATGAGATCACAATAATAAGACTGATTCACCTTTAAACACAAACCTTAAATAATCCTGGTCATAGGTTACTCGAGAGGGACATTGAGATAATCAGACAGACTAGTGTTATTGTATACTCATCCATATGATGGAGACGACTGTTAGGACCATTTTTCTAAGCTTTTGAATAATGTTTATTGAGTCTGTTTAGTTCAATTGTTTATTGAGTCTGTTTAGTTTAGTTAGATTTGAGTAGAGGTTTATTTAATATTTAATTATTATTAAGAGTCCAAGTCTTGGTGGACTCTAGGTAAATAGTGATATAACCCTTTCTTTAAATCAAGGAATCAATCAAATGTTATTCCACTCTGTGGACAAACCTTAGGAGGTCGATCCCCTCGAAGTGATCAAGGAGGTCGATCCTTTTGAAACGATCAGGGAGGTCAATGTTTATCTTCCTTCTTTTACGATAAGACTTTAGGGTCTTATCATTTGGTATCAGAGTGACGATCCTTGGCGTTCTCACTATTCTCGTTGCAGTTATCATCATCTCAATGAATTATTATTTCAGTTTGTTATGACAACTCTAGGAGGTCGATCCCCTCGAAGCGATTAAAGAGACCGATCCCCTCGAAGTGATCAAGGGGGCCGATCCCCTTTGTCATCTATTTTTCTTTTTTTTTATATTTCTTTTACGATAAAACCTTAGGATTCTATCATTTGGTATGAGCATTTTATGATAAGACTTTAGGGTCTTAGGTATCAGAATGGTGAAGCCGGCGGCCACCGACCACCACTGCCTTCTCCACCGCCGCCGCTGCCAGTCGCCGCAATCTTCTCCTCATCGATCCCAGCCCTCGGCGAGGCAGCCACCACCGCTGCCCGCTCCCCTTGGGTCGCAGCCGCAGCCGCTCGACCTCCCCTCCTCGGCGATCGTTGGTGACGCTGCTCCCAGCCGCGCCACCACCGCTGCCTCCTTCTTCACCGCCGCACCGCCGTTGCCAGCATCGCCAGCGTCTCCGGCTGTGGTGCGATAGAAACAGAGCACCCTGTTTCCCCTCTCCAGCATCGCAACTTCCCGGCCAGCGACGACCCTCGCTACCTCTTTCTCCACCGCCGCCGCTGCTTCCCGACCGCTCGACACCCATCGCCGTCCCTGCTTCCCGGCAGCCCGCACCCCTGTTTCAGCCGCCGCACCCCTGCTTCAGCCGCCGCACCCCTGCTTCCCTTCTTCCCCACTGCCGCTGCAAGGCGATTCCTCCACCGCCGCCGCTGCTTCCCGACCGCTCGACCCCCATCGCCGCCGTGCCCCCCCCCCCCTTGGGTCGCAGCTGCAGCCGTCGGTTGTCGCAGCCCCTCGTTGCAACGGTTGCAGAAACAGAGCTTCCTCTGTTGCTGCAGCCCCCGTCGATCCCTGCCGCGACCCTCGCTGCCTCCTTCTCCACCATCGCCGTAGCGCTCCGGCCAGCGACGACCGCTGCAGCCAGCCCCCACAGCCTTCACCTCAACCCCCTTGCTCTGCACCGTTGCCGCAGCCCCCTTGCTCTGCATCGTTGCCGCAGCCGCCGGTTGCCACCACTGCAGCCTCAACCCCGGCCGCTTGAACGTCACCTCCCTCTTGTTCTGCCTCCGCTGCTGCAGATGTCAGTTGCCATCACCGCAGCCTCAACCCGGCTGCTCGACGATCGCAACCGTCGCCTTTCAGCCTCGATGCTCTCATCTCACGTAGTGACAGAAACATAAAGCAGCAACTCTTCCTCCGTCGCAGCCATTGTAGCGGCGAGCCCTTGGCGGCATTGCCCCCAACTGCACCACCATCGCTGCCTCCCAACCCTCAGCAGCAGTGATCCCTCCACGCAGCGATCGCAACAAGCATCGTTGCCTCTCACCAGCGCCTGCTTCCGCAATGCGACAGAGACAGAGCAACGTTGCTTTCCATCCGCGTCGTCGCGGCCATCATAGCGGCGAGCCCTTGGGGGTGCTGCCCAAGCCGCACCACCATCGCTGCCTCCAAGCCCTTAGCAGCAGCAATCCCTCCACGCAGCGACCGCAACAAGCATCGCTGCCTCACACACAGCGACCACAGCTACATCCCCACATGCTCGCAGCAACCCTTCATTCCCACAATGTTGCTACCGACTGCGTCACATCAGCAACACCGAATAGGGCAATGATTGATGCCCTTGACTGACACCAAAAACAGGAGTTGAGATTACAGATTTGTAGTCTTACGCAATGGCCACCAATAACTCAGTGAAAGCACAAATGGAAGCATTAAAAATCAGAATTGAGAACCAACTGTAAGAAACACTTAATGATTTCAAAAAGAGCTTACTGGAGAGCCTCAGCAAATTTCAACAAAATGGGGGCTCAAGTTCTACATTGCACAGATATGGAAATACAGGAAAAGGGCCCCAAGACTATGACACAAACTACTTACACATGAAAGTGAAATTTCTGAGATGGGAAGATGGGGATCCGACCAGTTGGATCTCTAGGGTGGAAATTTTTTTTCGTTTTCACATAACCCCAGAAGAATCCAAGGTAGAAGTGGCCTCAATCCAGCTCAATGAAGATGCAATCCAATGGTACGATTGGTATGAAACTATCACGGAGTTCCTTCGTGGGAGCAGTTCAACAAAGGGCTTTTTGTTCGCTTTGGCTCATCTAAATATGAGAATGTTGATAGCCAGCTCGCCAAAATTCGTCAGACTTTTACAGTGTTGGAATATCAGAGTAGGTTTAAAAGATTGTCAAATCAAGCTAGAGATTGGTCGGAACGACAACTTCTAGTTACATTTATTGAAGGGCTTATTCCAGAGATCCGGTGTGAGGTTAAGGCTCGTCAACCCCGCATTATGATAGTTGCGATCTCATTTGCACATCTACATGAGAAAAAAATTCGCAAGGAAAGGGAGTATGGAGTACCAATGTAAACAAGGGCAACTTCTGATGATTGAACCAATTGGAGAGGAACAAAAAGCTAAGAATGTGGACTTCGATCATGAAGGTATAAATTCTAATAAAGATGTTGAACCTACCATATATACATTGCATGCATTAGCCGACTACTATAACTTGCAAACTATGGAAGTTGGCGGAACTTTGGAACATTAGCCTATTATAGTTTTGATTAATACTGGTAGCACTAATAATTTTATGGACAGTGAGACTATTGACCGATTGGCTCACCACATTGAAGGCTATGACATATTCGAAGTAAAGATCGTTGATGGATGAATTTTAACTTATGATAGCAAATGTTCAAAGATAAAATTGATTATACAGGGCTAGGAGTTTCTTGCAATGCTTACTACACTGAAAGATAGACATATTGCTTACACTATCAAAAAGTGGAGACCATATTTACTTGATCAACAGGTTGTGATGCGCTGCAGATAGCCTATGACTGAAGTGCTGAAAGAGAAGGTCATCGAGTTTAATGCTACTCAGCTTTGAGGACAAGACTGATTTGAAGACAGAGGAATTGTTAGGACCCTTTTTATGAGCTTTTGAATAATGTTTATTGAGTCTGTTTAGTTCAGTTGTTTATTGAGTCTGTTTAGTTCAGTTAGATTCGGGTAGAGGTTTATTTAATATTTAATTATTATTAAGAGTCCAAGTCCTGGTGGACTCTAGGTGGAACTCTATAAATAGTGATGTAACCCTTTCTTTAAATCAAGGAATCAATCAATCAATGAAATGTTATTTCACTTTGTGGACAAACCCTAGGAGGTCGATCCCCTCGAAGTGATCAAGGAGGCCGATCCCCTCGAAGCGATCAAGGAGGTCGATCCCCTCGAAGCGATCAAGGAGGCTAATCCTCTCGAAGCGATCATCCCCGTTTATCTTCCTTCTTTTACGATAAGACTTTAGGGTCTTATCATTTGGTATCC
>LVTN01001633.1:17032-61953 GCA_001649415.1 Musa itinerans
CAAAGTTAAATGGGTACCTAGAACAAACCTATTTTTCTTGTAGAAATGTCTTCAATCGAAAACTATGAGCAAAAGATAAAATCTTAATAGTAGATGCTCAAGGCATATGACCAAAAATCCAAAACACTTCACAAAGCTCACTAGTCGAAACAATAATAATAAAAGAAATATCATTGGAATTAGAATTATTGGTAATAAATCTTTTGATTGAAGATAGTTTATTAGTTAATGGTTATACTATTGATCTTGATGATTTTTATGATGAAACTTAATTTTTAATTTTAAACAATGATGCTTTGCTTTAGTATAGAAGATTAAGGCATGCTAGTATGAAATCAATCACATAAATTGAAACTAAAAAGGAATGTTTTTTTTTTTGAAAATTTCTCTATCTCTAAGGCTTATCGAGTTTTCATCATACAGATCCTTAGTGATGAATCTATTTGTATTTTTTCTATAAATCTCTTGAACTATGAAAGTAATTTTGATGATTTTATAAATTAAATTTGAATGAGTTTTATTCAAATCATGATATTGATGACTTGAGATTTCTTATGTATGAATCGAGATCTTTTACTATTTAATCTCCTATGTTTCTTTTTGCTATTCACTAAAGAGGAGAATTATCTAAATGAATCATGATTTTTCTTTTGATTTCTTAGAATTATAACTTGAGATTTTTTTCATTATGCTTTCTTAGAATTATCTAAATGGATCAAGATCGTTTACTATGATTCTTTCTTTTCGCTATTTGATTTATCTAATTGAATTATAATTTTTCTCTTGATTTATTAATATTCACAACTTGAGATTTATTTCATATGACTTCCTTATATTTATGAAGTGTATATCTTATCACCAAATTAATTTTTTATTATATATTTTATGTGATGATTTGAACATTAATATAAAAGGAAAAGAATTGTACCATTGTATCATTCCCTTCTTTTTTATAATAACAAAGGGGAGAAAGAATTATTAGCTTGTACATTTCAAAGAGAAGCAAAACTTTCAAGCTTGCACATCTCAAAAGAGAAGCAAAATTTGCTAGCTTACACATTTCAAGAAGAAGCAAAAACTTACAAACTTACACATCTCAAGAGAAGCAAAAATTGCTAACTTGCACATCTCAAAGAGAAGCAAGAATTGTTAGCTTAAACATCTCAAAAGAGAAGCAAGAATTGCTAACTTGCACATCTCAAGAGAACCAAAAATTGTTAACTTGTACATCTCAAAAAAATTGCTAGTTTGCATGTTTCAAAAATATGCTAGTTGCACTTTTCTTTTTTTTTTATTGATGATAGAGGAGAAGTTATAATGATGATTTGAAATTTGAATCATGCATGGTATGATATACTTTGATTATTTTTGAAATTATGATGATTTGAAATTATGCATGCAATACTCATGATTTTATGATGCATGCAATGATGTGAAAGCAACCATCATCATAATTGTTTTGACTTGAATTCAAATATATTATGATTATAAGGTTATCATTTTTTGAATTCAAGTTTATTTCAATATGTCATATACACAAGGGGAGTTTTGTTAAAACTCCATCATCAATTAGTTATCATCATCTAAAATGGGAAGATTGTTGAATCTTGGATTTTGATAATGAAATCAATTGATGAAATTATGATCTAATAAGCGTTTGAGTGACGTAGGACTGACTTCGATCATGAAAAAGCAAATCGATTAAAGTAGGAGAATCAAATGTTGGGCCGAAGAGCATCATGTCAGAAGATTGGACGTCGGGCCGGAGGATTAGTCCACATGCCGAAATGACTTCATGTCATGAGTTTGAAAATTAGGCTAGAAGGATCAGACATTGTGATAAAAAGATTGAATGTTGTGGGAGGTCAACATGCCAATGGATCGGATAATACACCAAATAAGAGGACAATACATTGAAGGTTAGAACGAAGCATCAAACAAACCAATATTTTTATTTCATACAAAGTATGAAATAAAAGAGCCCAAAACTCATGTTATAAGTTAGATGAAGACAACTTCAAGTTACAACTATTTAAATCAAGGGGGTTAGATAAAATTAATTCAAATAGTTAGGATTAGATAAAATAAAAGATAAAAATATAGATTTAAATAAATAGATTAGGATGAAAAGATTTATGAGAATATGGTAGATTTTTTTTTCATTGTTTTAAAAACCTTGTACTCGATCTTTTGATCAATATAAATAGGTGCTCTTGGATCAATCCAAAGCACTATAGATTGGAGATACTCCTAGTTCCTTCTATTATTCTTTTTCCTTTCTTCTTGAAATTTGGTAGAAATGTCAACAAGTGTGGTATCAAAGCTAACATGATGGACTATCTGTAGCCATCTCAAGACGATTGAAATTTGATGTCGTAGAACATTGAAACTTTCTCTTCATAATGGAAAGGATACGTCCGTAAGAGGCTGAAGTGTGTAGCAAGTTTAAAATCGCAATTGGTGTGATAGGAGTTATATTGACAAAAAATCACAATCTAACAAGTACGTTTGCAGAGGCAAAATAATACATAATTTATTCAATAAGACAGAATAATCCAAGGGGATGATGATCTATCAAGTTAACGTAGGAGATTGCATTGGAAACTAAAAGGCTTATGTAGGGTTGTTGTGGTTGTCGGAAGACTTATGTTGCTTTTGTTAATGACATACTCATGTTCACAAAAAGATTGTGTAGAAGTATTTTACATGGTAATTAAATAATTAGATTAGTGATCAATCATATAAAAGCCAAATGACATACTCATGTTCACAAAAAGATTGTGTAGAAGTATTTTACATGGTAATTAAATAATTAGATTAGTGATCAATCATATAAAAGCCAAACCAAGCATCGATCAGTCCCATGATCCCAGTAGTTGCACTCAAGTATAGAGGCCACAGTGTATTTATATTTGGTTTTTGAATTTACTGTAGGCAAACCTAATGATATATGGGGTTCCTGACAATGCAGATCATGAGAAATTTTCAGCTGTAAGCATTAGTTTTAGAATTTTTATTTGGATCTGTAATTCAGTCAGGAGTTAAAAGACTATCTATCTTTAACATCATCATGCATTGTGATTTATCCTTCCATAACTCTCAAGACTGTCATGCGGACTATCGAACATATTATTGATCGATGGCATTGCTAAATAATATATTCATAAGTTTTTTTTGACTCCGTGTCATAATTTTGAGAATGAGACTGGTAATAGGGTGGTTTTTCAGAAGTGGGCAAGCATTCAATTTGGCATTTCTCTTCAATTATTGTATCTTATTTTTATCTTTAACTAAGCATGATATTCCAGTGGATCTATTTACAACGTGGATGCATGAGACTTGCAGTGGGATATGTCCGGGATAAAATATAAAACCAACATTAAAAAGTTCATCCAACCACGTGGTCCTCTTTCTTTGGATCCAACGTCAACGCATCAGTTGGGCCAGCTGTAGATCCAAGTAGATAGAGAACACAAATGGTGGCCTCAATCATAACTTAACTTGGAAGCAAATGCTAACATGAACATGAAAGCCAATTAACTTGAAATTTGTTTGTAAGCGGCATCTTATTGCTTTGGCAGAGCTCACGGTGGAA
Organism: Musa itinerans; assembly: GCA_001649415.1. NCBI lineage: Eukaryota > Viridiplantae > Streptophyta > Magnoliopsida > Zingiberales > Musaceae > Musa > Musa itinerans. The sequence goes on from LVTN01001633.1 coordinate 20,628, forward strand.
AATTAACTTGACAACATGAATCCTAGTCGAACAGCATTTAGTGGGAACGGCCATAGCTTTGAGCGGAGAAGCCATGATCAAGGTGAGTCCAAACTTCTCCTCCATGTCCAAATCCCCTGGCTCTACCCCTTCCGGCAGCCTCCACTCGAACCTCTGCAGCATGGACGCCAGCATGAGGTGCACCATCCGATACGCCAATGGCAGTCCGGGGCAGATCCGTCGTCCCGCTCCGAACGGTATGAGCTCCAAGTCGCGGCCCCTGAAGTCCACCTCCCTGTTCAAGAACCTCTCCGGCAAGAACTCCTCCGGCTCCGTCCACGCGCTGCTGTCTCGCCCGATCGCCCAGACATTGATGAGTACCCGCGTGCCCTCCGGTATCTCGTAGCCGTGCAGCTCCACGGTGGCTTCTGCTAAGCGAGGCAGCAGAAGTGGCACCGGTGGGTGCAGACGCAGCGTCTCCTTGACCGTGGCTTGCAGGTAGGGGAGTGAACCGATGTCCGCTTCCTCCACTGCTCTTGCGAAGCCGATAACTCGGGCGATCTCCTCACGCACTTTCGCCATGGTCCGGGGATTACGAAGCAGCTCCGCCATAGCCCATTCCACGGTTCTCGAGCTCGTGTCGCTCCCCGCCACAAATATGTCCTGCCAAATCAAAGCCATTTCGTGGTTTAGATGTTGTAGGAGTAGAGTTTGCCCCATCACCGTTACTTGTTCGAGAATGTATCCTCACCGAAAATAAAGATTTCAGTGCTTGTCGATCGAATTTGGTGCCGTCTCCCTGCACTTGGTGTTCGAGGAGCTCATCCAGGAAATCATTGCGGGCGGTGGTTCCATCTCGTTCCCTGTGTAGCCGCCGATCTATATGCTCATCGAAGATGTCATGCAGCCTCTTGAAGTATTTGGTGGAACGGCGACGAATGCCCTGCGGGTCGAGCTTTGCGAGCAGTGGGAAGTAATCGGACAGGTTCGCCCGCCCAGCTTCCTCCGTGATCCCCTCCACCACTTGCTTGAATTCTTGCGCGGACTCCGCGTAGAGATCGACGAGATCCACGGAGAAGACGGTGCGAGAAATTAAATTCAGCGTGGTGCTGAACGCCACGCGCCCGACGTGAACCAACAAGCCCTTGGACGTGCTGTCAGAGATGTACTGCATCAGTTCCTGTACCTTTTCGCGCCGAAGGGACTGGTAGCTGTCGAGTCTTTGTGTAGTAAAGAGCTGGGTTTTACAGATTCTACGCAGGTTCCGCCAACGTTGGCACGGCGGAAGCCACACCATGGAGGCCTCGCTCTGGTCCAACACGCGAACAGCTTCTGGGATCCAGCGACTGGAGAGCACTGCATCGTTCTTCTGCAGGATTTCTCCTGCCATTTCCGGGGAGGAGACGAACACGGTGGTCACTCGACCGATGCGGAGGGTCATGACAGGGGAATAGAGCTTGGCGAGGCGGGCGAGGGAACGGTGGGGTTTGTTGCCGAGCTCGAACAGGTTGCCGACAACTGGAAGTGGAGTCGGCCCAGGTGGAAGCTGGTGACCGCCGGACTTCGATGACCTCTTTGTGGCTCTCGAAAGAAGAAGTAGGAAAAGGACGGAGACACCGAGAGAAAGCAGCAGCCACAGAGAGGACTCCATCACGACTACAGAGAAGGGAACCACCAAGACGAAGGTCCGGAGGGGATAAAGGTGAGCCATACAAATACAGCGTCTTGGTCTCCGTAGTCTGTTAGACGCCACAAGGCAAAAAGATGTAGGAAATTTAATTACACTCTCAGGTGGCCAAATCTTCTGCCCTACCAGAGTTGTGCTGAGATAGCCCGCATTCACAAGCTAGGTGGACTCGATTAGCTAAGTAGATGTTGCAATAACGCGATTCCAGACTTCCCTATCGCAACATGGAATTCGTACGAGGAGCAATCACGTGAATCACATAGTCGATAAGATATTAAGGAAAGCACTATGTTTGTGTCCGAATATGGATGAACGAGCCACGTTGACACAATTATTAATTGGGAACAAATATAAGAGATTAGTCTCCAATCACAAGTTAGGTGAACTCGATTAGCTAAGTAGATTGTATCGTAACGTGATTCCACACTTCCCTGATTGCAATACAGAGAATTGGTAGGAGGAGCAATCAGGTGAATCACATTGTTAATAAGATATTAAGAAAAGCACTATGTTTGTGTAAGAATATGGATGAACGAGCTACATTTATATTTTTTACTTTATAAATAATCTCTCCTTATCATTTTAACTTGACACACTCATATACTAAAAGAAAAGACAAACTGTTATACTATTATACATATCTTTAATAATATCAATATAATCGATAGTTAAAACTTTTTTTAAGCCTTCTCTAGCTCAATAAAAATCATATATAAATATTTACCTTTCTTTTATTAATTATTTTAATAAATAAATAACTTCTATCTTTTATGCATAAGACTAAATTAACATACACATACTCACACACACACACAGATATGTATATGTATATGTATACACACACATAACAGATTAAATCATTTTCATGTAATAAAATTAGAAATATTTATTTCAAATCTTATTCTACTTTCAATATTTTTTTTCAAAAATTTCACAGTATAACTCATGAATTTAATTATTTTTTAATTAAAACAATTTTATATCTCACCCTTACTTTTATAAAATGATATTGAAAAACTCTTCATTCATTAGACATCTTTCTAAATCTTAAAATTTTATTAAATAAATCAGTTAATCAAACTATTTATTGATCTCTTAATTTTTTTAAACCTCAATAGGAATATCATAAGTCATATACTTTTAGGTATTTTTATCTTTATTTTAAAACATCTTTTGCTCTAATTTTATAAATAAATTTATGATTATTAAATACACCACTATTATTTATCGTCTTTAACTTCTTTATCTTTTCTTAATTTCATTATCATTAATAAGAATTTTTTGATATTCACTTTTAATGTATCTAATATTACCTAAATTCTTATAACTTTTTTCTTAACTTTATATATATATATAATTATGTGATGGGAAGAAAGATGACCTAGAATTCAGATGAGAATAGTATATATATATATATATATATATACTATTCTCATCTGAATTCTAGGTCATCTTTCTTCCCATCACATAATTTAAAATCCTAACATTATTATTTTTAAAATTTCACCATCTTATACTAATAATTTTTTTATACTTTTTTCTTTCTAATTTCTACTACAAATATCTAATATCATGAACGTATGTTGATTCGTCAGGTTTTCACTAAATATAACTTTATGATTATTACATACAATTTTATCTAATTTTCTAGTGAGAAAAAAATCTTTCTAATTCCAATTATGACTACTCTAATAAAACATCCAAAATTATAACAGTCTCTCCATGTCCCTTCCCATAACCAAAACTATTGCAAACTCTTTACATTCATCATAAGTTTGTCCCATATGACTATTAAAATTACCTCCAATTATAACTTTTTCACTTATATTCAACAATGCATATACATTTAACTTTTTTAGTATATCAAATTTTAAACTAAATATTATAAATCTCTAGATTTTTATCATATTCACTTAGTCTCTTAAATGTTGAACACTAATAAAGCACCCCTATAGATGTTTTTCATCAATAAATCGACCACAATATAAATGAGAGAGATGATTAACCAGAAGAAACAAGATGTTTTTGGCAGCTATATCATTGACTCATGATTTATGTCCACTAATCAAATTCTCAATTTCCGAAGGCCTGAAACAATATGTTAGAATACGATCTTGTTAGTGGAGGCAAAATCTGTTAATGAATTGCCAAATCCCCTCAAGGTCTTCTTCTTTGTAAGCTCAAAGAATAATCCTTCTCAGTTCAAGTCCTAACACTTTGGTCTCAGCAGCAGTGGACTCAGATCTTATCTTCATCACTTATTATTTCTAAAAAAAAACGAAGTAAAACATTTTATAAAAAATAAAAACATCAATCATCTCACCTGCTTGCATTACTGGATGAGCCATACTGGCACGGATGGTTCATCTGCACAGAGAGTAGCACATCAATGTCGCATCATGATCATGATGGATACATATTCTCACTAAAGTCATGATATCAGACATCACATATCACCAGAGGCCGTAGCTCGATCTTATCTTCATAGATAGCCCAGTCCAAAGGCGATAGCCATCGTAATGCTCAAGTATAAAAACTAGGTATATGGCCTCTTCTGAACTTGTTACACAAAATCTAGGAATTCACCACTCTTCAAAATAAATTTCTACTTGACTACTAATTTTGGTTCATGCTTCTATATGGCTTCTACATCACAGTATATCAAATGCTGCAGCCTCTGCCTTTAATACCAAATAATCTGTAAATGTGTACTAGTTAAACAAAAAACCTTACAAACATGCATTTTCCCAGCAAGCAAATCACAAGCATGTCAATGGCTAAGTTATATAAGCAGGAGGAGGTTGGAAACTAGGTAGCATAACCTGATGCAAGGGCCTCGACTATTTTAAAGGAACAGATGACAAGAAACAATAAAATTGAGCAATCTGATGCTGTGTCCAATGCAGAAAAGGTATTCTAGGTATAAATCTCCATAAAAGAGCAAATATTAACACTATGAGAAAGGAAGCCTTGCATAATGTATATATCCAGAAAAGAACATTAGATCAGACCAACAGCCATTAACCATTTAAGCTATATCCAGATAGGTTGCTGCACATTTAGTTGTGTGCACCATGCATCAACTCAAGGAATACCATTCCTTACATCTATCCTTTGACATTGTCTTACCACATCAGTGTTTCACTTTGGCATGCTACAAGCTGGCAAGTAATTGGAATGGATTTTAGTCCTTCAGTCCGATACTAAGCTAACTGCTCAGTTCGAGTTTGGATGAATCACAGGAGAAAAAAATAACTGATAACATTGATTTAAAGATTTCTTTTTTATTTAGTACATGTTCTCCCAATAATTTAGGCATAGTTCCTATAATGACATATGTATATTCTTTTAGACAATAGTTTCATGAATGCACGTATATAAATAAGGTCCTTAAAGGCATCCACTGCTTGTTACTACTGCAAATCTTATGAGACATTTACCAGTGTACTAAAGAAAAAAAAAAAGAAAAAAGAATATGTGCCCTCTTTCAAGTTCAGCATTGAATTTGCAACTATATAATCTTGTTGCTCTGTCAGTGTTTCAACTATCAGGTTCAAGCAAACATACAGATGACACTAAAGCATAAATAACTTATAAACAAGTATGATCTTCATGACAACTCTTTCTGCAATGTCTAATGGTGTTGTATGCTAACATCAAATATTTGCATCCTAGAGTAAAGCACCAAAACTAAAATAACCAAAAGCATCCTACATGCATATCATTTTAATTATATGAAATGCAACATTTTGAATATCAATGAGACAAAGATTAACAAAATCAACTTAGTTTAAGAGAAACTATTTGGTTTTCAGTCATCAATTTATTGCTAATATCACCTCAAAAGTATAAATGAAAGCATTACACACCATCAGAAGATTAGTACAGTAGAAAAAAAATCGTATGGCTGCAGACATTGTCTACTTAGCAAAAGCTTACTGATAGATTCTTAATGCCTTTTGTCCTCAACAAGAGGATTAACCTTCTTGTTTAGGTTCTGGTTTATTGGGTATAAAACTTGGAATAAAGTCCATTATCATTAAACTTTTATTCAGTAACGAAGGGATAGAAAACATACTTTGCTTTGCCTGCAATATAAGATGCATTGTCAAAATAAAAAAAAGCAACTAGGTGAAAGAGAATCCTTTCAAAAATTGATATGCTCAAAACTTGCAAATAAGTTGTCCTGTGCAACAGAAATCTGCAGACAGATTTTCCTGTCAAAATCCAAGAACTCCAATAGGATTTTGCAAGACGATTTTAGAAAAAACAGAGGTTTCACCAATTGGAAAACAATATTTCAGGAAGTTGTTTCTAACATAAAACATCATTTACATATGTTCCCATGTTGTATAAACACAGAAAAGAGACAAGGATGCCTAGGAAAGTAAGAAAGAATAAATTGAGCTTTATAATTTAAAATATACATAAAATATTCACTTATATGATCCTCAATTTGCTTACTGTTGCTTTATTGTAGTCATCTAATAGCAGTAATATACGGATACAATTTTTTTATCTTAATCATTTAAATGACATTAACATTTATGTTATGTGAACATATGTTAATTCAAGTAAATGAACAGACAGTTTTGCAAACTTCAAAGTGTTCTGGATGTAATCATGAAGTCTGTGCTTCTTTATCTCATATGGAGAGTAAAATAAAGACATGACCATATAAAAACGAAGATACCACGTCAATTTCTGTGTAAACCAAAACAACAAAGGATTTTATTATATGCAACATAAATATTAACCGCACAAATTGTACAATTCTTATAGAAATCAACAAGTAACTCGGAATAACAAGGGATATCATTCCAGGTCCTTCATAAATTATTCAGCTATCAAGCTCTTAAAGTGACTTGTAAGAGAAAAGATGAACACACTGGAAGATTCTGACTGATAGCTTGCCTTGGAATCTATGACTGAATGATCTGATATCCAAATACATGGGACATGAATTTACAAACTGACATACTTGGGACATTAATTTCTCACAAAAAAAGTGAAAGGTCAACAAAATGCAGATGCAATGAGTCAAAAGAAGCAAAAAAAGTCAACATTCTTATGGTCAAAGTTTTAGATGACCTCTGAAGCATCACATTTGGGACGAACATCAAAGTGCTATCTGAAAATCTTTCAAAAAGGTCAACTTCTCTCCAACTTTCAATATCCTTTTTTGTGTAATTATATTGCATTGCAGAACTCAAACATATAACAAAATTGACATAATTTGTTCTACTCAGTGATCATGCTATTTATTAATTTTCTCCATGATTCTTATTACATGAAAATGATTTAATCTGTTATGTATGTGTGTATGTGTATATACATACACATACACATACACATACACATACACACACATACATACACATACTCACACACACACACAGATATGTATATGTATATGTATACACACACATAACAGATTAAATCATTTTCATGTAATAAGAATCATGGAGAAAATTAATAAATAGCATGATCACTGAGTAGAACAAATTATGTCAATTTTGTTATATGTTTGAGTTCTGCAAATACAATATAATTACACAAAAAAGGATATTGAAAGTTGGACAGAAGTTGACCTATATGACCTCAACACGGAATCGTAACAGACCTGAATTTTTAAAAAGACCCAATGTTTTGAAAAAAAAATAGGGTGTAGAGGAATAGTTTGCAATCAGTTTTAATCACAAGTGCTAGTCACTAATTGTAAAAGCAGACCAGAATTCTGGAAAAAAATAATAATAAACAATTGGGACATCCATGTGAAGATTCGAAGGAAAAATAAAAATACAAAACACCACATGTCAAGAGCCAATGGCTTCGGATGAGAGGTATTCTCACATATGCCCTACTTCCAACAAAAGGCAACAGGAAGTGAATTCTATATAGAAAGTCCGCTCTGCTTAAAAATAAGACTCAAGTAAATACATGACAGTGCAGAAAGCAAATGCTTCCAAGGAAACTTAATTTTATGCATAAAAAGGACAAGAACACAAGTCAACAATTCTTTTTATGGAATTGCAAGCATCTGATCCAATAAGGCTAGAACAAATTAGCAATTTTTTTCTATGGAACCAGTACTTGCTTTTAGATAATAAAGTTGAAAATTAAATCAAGTTGCCAGAAATTTGTTATGATTCTCTAAGAAGGTAATAAATAAGTTGAACGTATGGAAGTCTCAACATTAGGTTCAGGTTGTGTTGGATTTTGAAGAACAATTTCAATTGAAGTTTGTAAAAAATAAACTAAAACTGAAAAAGGAGAACATTGGTATTTAATTATGCTATTTCCAAGATTCCCTCAAAAACTCTTGATTAGTGAAAATGTAAATGATTAGAAAATATAATCACATATAAGAATCAATCAGATAGAACTTTTGTTTCAGATTGAGAATAATATCATCATGTTCCTTAAAGCTTCTTACTCTTGGCTTCCTTGTTCTCATCTGCAGTTCTTGTATGATACAAATAGTATTATACTTCTGGCAATCCATACTTCTAGAGCCATATATTCCTCAAAATAATTCCATGGGACACTATTTTTTGATATCATATTTCTATTTCTGGTACTAAACAATATTGAGATGAGTTGTTCGAGTTTCTTTTCAGAGCCACACAAAGTCATAATGAGCATCAAAGTGAAAGAACCAACAGAAACATGCAATACCAATATCTCTAAATTATCAAATCAGGCTTTGTTTTCCATTTAGCATTTATTTGAATGTACTTGGAATAGTTCGAACTTTAGGGAGTTGTAATATTTGGTGATGGTTGCTACATAATGTAAATTTTTTACATTGGCACATTCTGAGTATTTCATTATTGGAAATGCACTAAAGGAATCACACAGAGATCTTAAAAAACTGATGATGAGGATGTTGGCTCAACTCTTTAAACAAAAACTATCAAACTTCTAAATGACTCAGCTAACAGTTTCGGCAAATTAATACCTATATCAGTCGTGTCAAAGATGAAAAAGTGCAGTCCAATGGTGACACCAATTGTCTCCCTTGGATCCATTTGAAGAAAGCAATGCTCATGCTAATCAATTTCCAAATAAGGAAAATCAACCTTGCACCTTTAGATATGTAAACAAAGGCAAAGTGGTTGGGTGAATGACTCAAATGGACATTCAAGGAGTTCAACTCCTACTATGTGGCCAACCCAACAGAGCTAAAATATTGCCTCCGGAAACAGTGATACTAACAAAGCCATGGTGTGAAGATTAAGACCTAGAAGAAAGACCAATATCATGAAATCACTTTGGCTTTTAACATGAGTACATGTCTCTAAATTTAGAGACGAGTTTCAAATATAAGAATTAAGAAATAGGAACTTTATATTCCTAAAAATTTATTTAATGATGTCTCCATAGGTGGAACAGAACATGATCTTCAAATTAAGTCCTTGCAGTTCATCTTGCCTAGAAGGCTTCACATAGTGTTCACTTGTCCAGTATCTAAAGGGGTTGGCCAACACACCTTCCTGCCTAGGCTGATCATTTATTCCTTCCAGATATAGATCACTACATGCACAATCACTATGTTAGTCCTATTGCATCCATCCTCTTGTGTCCATCATTAGCAGTGGCCTAAACAGGAGCTTCTAAAACAGATAAAACCCTTACCACATCGGTGGAAAGGGCTTTGCTTTTAAAGGGCTAGGATAGTATTATGAAGAAAAGTCTACTCTGTGACATAAGTGCAAAACATGCATCGGAATTTTGATATCAACTAAGAGATAGAACCTTGAGGAAGAATTATCCAAAAAAGTCGGAGAAATCAAACTGCTAAAGAAAAGAGCCACAACCACTTAAAATGTTACTGCATCTTATTTACACAGTTACACTATATCAACTGTGGCTTAGAAACTTAAATCATGTACTTTGCTTCTTCTACCAAAAGATAATATTTTACCGGATCTGATATACTTTGTTACTACTGTTAATAGGGAAAAAAGCTTAAGTTAAAGATGGAGTTAATTAGTGTTTGAGGTGATGGTAAGCAATAATTATAAGGTCATGTACTGAAGAACATGTGCTTATTTCAAAGTTTATTAGTTCGGTGCCCTGCCCATGAAAGATAATATTTCAAAGTTTATTAGTTCGGTTGCGGTCCTTCATTGGATTAGTAAAAACCAATCAATATGTACTGATTTGACCAACATTAATAAGCATTACCAGAATGATATCTAAATACCTGTTTCTCATTAGTGAAAACCAAACATGAGAAATGAAAGAACAAGCGAGCTTGTTTCTCATTAGTAGTAACGACCACAAAGTACGACAAAGAATGGTTCATGCCAGTGCAAAACAATTCCCAGAATGATATCTAAATGCCTTCTTCGTTTCTTAACGATGATGACCACAAAACAGAGATGTAAAGAAGAAGAGCAAATAAGCAATAAGCAATAATTAGAAGGTAAATCGACAAAACAGGGTGAAAACAAAAAAATCATAAGAACATTAATAAGGATTGGACGAAGGAACAATTTAATCCACCTGAGGAAGTAGCAGAAAATATCACCAACTGCCACCAACATCCTTCCCTGGCTAGATAGCACTGCTGCTGCCACCTCTTGATCCCTTTTTATTCGAGGAAGTAGGGTAGTACTCAAGGTACCACCGGACGAACTTCTTGAGGCCAGTGTTCAGACCGGTGGTCGGATGATACCCGAGCTCCCGCTGCGCAAGGCTGATGTTGGCATGAGTAAACTGTACATCCCCATTCCGTGGCATTTTGACGACATTGCGGACGGCCTTGACCTTTAAGAGTTGCTCCAGGATAGACACGAGATGAGAAACGGGGACTGGGGACGTGTTGCCGAGGTTGTAGACGCGGAGCGGCGCAGACCCCCGCTTCTTGCCGCCGCTACCGGTGCTCTTCCCAGCATTGTCGAGAGCCGCAAGACAACCGCTCACGATGTCATCAATGTAGGTAAAATCACGGGCAACGGTGGCATGACCTGGGCCTTCAAAGATGGAAATCGGCTTGCTGCGGAGGATGTCTCTCGTGAAGAAGAAGTAGGCCATGTCGGGGCGCCCCCAGGGGCCGTAGACAGTGAAGAAGCGGAGGCCGGTGATGGCGAGTCCATAAATGTGGTTGTAGACATGGGCGATTTCCTCGCCTGCCTTCTTGGTGGCGGCGTAGAGGGAGGCCGGCCGGTCAGTGCGGTCAACCTCCGAGAAGGGCACGTGGGAGTTGAGGCCGTAGACGGAAGACGACGAAGCCCAAACAACGGCGGGCTGCGGGTCAGCTGACTTGGCGACCTCGAGCACCGACACGAGCCCGGCGACATTGGAGTGGACGTAGGAGGACGGATTGGTCATGGCGTAACGGACGCCGGCCTGCGCGGCCAGGTGCATCACATGGGTGAAGGGCACCACGTCGAACAGCTTGTGGAGGAGAGGGCCGTCGTTGACGTCGCCCTCGACGACGAAGACACCCGCGCGGTCGAGGAGGGCCTGGCGGGCGCGCTTGAGGGAGGGGTCGTAATAGTCGTTGAAGTTGTCGAGCCCAAGGACGCCGTCGCCGCGGCGCTTGAGCGCGGTAGAGACGTGGGTACCCACGAAGCCGGCGGCGCCAGTGACGAGGACGGAGATGCCCCCGGGGCGGCGGACGCGGGCGGAGGAGCGCACGCGCTTCTCCCAGGCGGGGCCGCCCCACGGGTCGGCGTTGCGGAGGGAGCGACGCCCAGAGGTGGAGGAGGAGTCGAGGGTGGTGGGTGAGAGGAGGAAGAAGGCGAGTAGGAGGGCGATGGCGAGGAGAAACCAGAATGCGAGCTTGGAGACGAGCGGGTAGTGATGCCACCGGAGGATGAGCTGACGCGGGTGGTGGTGGTGACAGTGATACTGGGGCTTGTCCACCTTGAACTTGCCCGGGGTGGACGGCAGGCTATCCATCATCACACTTCGATTCTACCCTTGGTTATCGGATGGCGAAGTGGAGAAGAATGAAGAATAAGGCGAGAGATTTGGATCCAACGCCTACGCCTTGGCTTCCAAGAACCAAATTGACTAATGGGCTTGAAAACGGAGAAGTAGATTGATTCTAAACGGAAGAAGATAAAGATGAGAGCAGAAGCATCCAACAAGCTGTCGTCCCCACGCCACCCCCTACTAATTCACTATAAATCTCCCTAGCGAACAGGACAACGGCCTCTCTCTCTTCCTCCTCCTCCTCCCTCCTCCACTGGTCTCAGTGAAAGCGAAGATTCGGAAGGTGATGATGAGACTCGCCCCCCCTCTTGCCGGCCTCACTGTCTCGACGGCTGGCTTGGGATTGTGGCAAAGCCGGCGTCGGTGCTGTTAGGGAGGGAGGATGGGCGAGCGAATGTGAGGTCGTAGGGAAGTCAAAGTCGCCAGGGTCACGGGGGTTGGTAATAAATAGGGATGCGGACGCCTTTTCTGGAGGACTCCGTTGCGGATTTTGTTGGACGCGGATATCACCGACGAGGAGAGAGAGAGAGAGCGAGCGTCGCACGGTGATGGATGCCACTTGTTGAGTTGTGAGGAGGGAGAATGAGAATGAATCGTAAATAGCAGAGGCTGCGGGTGACGATCGAGTACACAAAAATGGACGGACGCCCTTCGATCTCTTCGCCCCTTCTTCTCGACGTGATCTGATCTGGGTGCCAGATTTTTCTCGAGACTTCCAACGGAAGATAACAAGCTCCTATCTGGTCGTGTTTGAATTCAAATTTCATCATGGTTTGTTCGGGAGTAGGCATGTATCAATCAGATGTTCAAGTAGAGAGCAGTGCGCGAATGCGATCTCAGAAGCACTACAGAGGAAATGAGACCCCCGATGAGGATCTTTACAGTGGTTGTCCCTCGAAACGATTATTTCGCGGAGTTCGAAGGGTTGTCGAGAGACTGGCGGTGACATTATTTTACTCGCGATTGCAGAGGAAGCCTAAAAAAGATTCATTGGAACTGCTCGATTGTAGTTGGTTCCTGTGAGCATGTGAACCAACACTTCATTTTTGCCAGTTCGCCTTTTCTTTTCTTTTTCTTTTTTTTTTTAATATCATCATGTTCCTTAAAGCTTCTTACTCTTGGCTTCCTTGTTCTCATCTGCAGTTCTTGTATGATACAAATAGTATTATACTTCTGGCAATCCATACTTCTAGAGCCATATATTCCTCAAAATAATTCCATGGGACACTATTTTTTGATATCATATTTCTATTTCTGGTACTAAACAATATTGAGATGAGTTGTTCGAGTTTCTTTTCAGAGCCACACAAAGTCATAATGAGCATCAAAGTGAAAGAACCAACAGAAACATGCAATACCAATATCTCTAAATTATCAAATCAGGCTTTGTTTTCCATTTAGCATTTATTTGAATGTACTTGGAATAGTTCGAACTTTAGGGAGTTGTAATATTTGGTGATGGTTGCTACATAATGTAAATTTTTTACATTGGCACATTCTGAGTATTTCATTATTGGAAATGCACTAAAGGAATCACACAGAGATCTTAAAAAACTGATGATGAGGATGTTGGCTCAACTCTTTAAACAAAAACTATCAAACTTCTAAATGACTCAGCTAACAGTTTCGGCAAATTAATACCTATATCAGTCGTGTCAAAGATGAAAAAGTGCAGTCCAATGGTGACACCAATTGTCTCCCTTGGATCCATTTGAAGAAAGCAATGCTCATGCTAATCAATTTCCAAATAAGGAAAATCAACCTTGCACCTTTAGATATGTAAACAAAGGCAAAGTGGTTGGGTGAATGACTCAAATGGACATTCAAGGAGTTCAACTCCTACTATGTGGCCAACCCAACAGAGCTAAAATATTGCCTCCGGAAACAGTGATACTAACAAAGCCATGGTGTGAAGATTAAGACCTAGAAGAAAGACCAATATCATGAAATCACTTTGGCTTTTAACATGAGTACATGTCTCTAAATTTAGAGACGAGTTTCAAATATAAGAATTAAGAAATAGGAACTTTATATTCCTAAAAATTTATTTAATGATGTCTCCATAGGTGGAACAGAACATGATCTTCAAATTAAGTCCTTGCAGTTCATCTTGCCTAGAAGGCTTCACATAGTGTTCACTTGTCCAGTATCTAAAGGGGTTGGCCAACACACCTTCCTGCCTAGGCTGATCATTTATTCCTTCCAGATATAGATCACTACATGCACAATCACTATGTTAGTCCTATTGCATCCATCCTCTTGTGTCCATCATTAGCAGTGGCCTAAACAGGAGCTTCTAAAACAGATAAAACCCTTACCACATCGGTGGAAAGGGCTTTGCTTTTAAAGGGCTAGGATAGTATTATGAAGAAAAGTCTACTCTGTGACATAAGTGCAAAACATGCATCGGAATTTTGATATCAACTAAGAGATAGAACCTTGAGGAAGAATTATCCAAAAAAGTCGGAGAAATCAAACTGCTAAAGAAAAGAGCCACAACCACTTAAAATGTTACTGCATCTTATTTACACAGTTACACTATATCAACTGTGGCTTAGAAACTTAAATCATGTACTTTGCTTCTTCTACCAAAAGATAATATTTTACCGGATCTGATATACTTTGTTACTACTGTTAATAGGGAAAAAAGCTTAAGTTAAAGATGGAGTTAATTAGTGTTTGAGGTGATGGTAAGCAATAATTATAAGGTCATGTACTGAAGAACATGTGCTTATTTCAAAGTTTATTAGTTCGGTGCCCTGCCCATGAAAGATAATATTTCAAAGTTTATTAGTTCGGTTGCGGTCCTTCATTGGATTAGTAAAAACCAATCAATATGTACTGATTTGACCAACATTAATAAGCATTACCAGAATGATATCTAAATACCTGTTTCTCATTAGTGAAAACCAAACATGAGAAATGAAAGAACAAGCGAGCTTGTTTCTCATTAGTAGTAACGACCACAAAGTACGACAAAGAATGGTTCATGCCAGTGCAAAACAATTCCCAGAATGATATCTAAATGCCTTCTTCGTTTCTTAACGATGATGACCACAAAACAGAGATGTAAAGAAGAAGAGCAAATAAGCAATAAGCAATAATTAGAAGGTAAATCGACAAAACAGGGTGAAAACAAAAAAATCATAAGAACATTAATAAGGATTGGACGAAGGAACAATTTAATCCACCTGAGGAAGTAGCAGAAAATATCACCAACTGCCACCAACATCCTTCCCTGGCTAGATAGCACTGCTGCTGCCACCTCTTGATCCCTTTTTATTCGAGGAAGTAGGGTAGTACTCAAGGTACCACCGGACGAACTTCTTGAGGCCAGTGTTCAGACCGGTGGTCGGATGATACCCGAGCTCCCGCTGCGCAAGGCTGATGTTGGCATGAGTAAACTGTACATCCCCATTCCGTGGCATTTTGACGACATTGCGGACGGCCTTGACCTTTAAGAGTTGCTCCAGGATAGACACGAGATGAGAAACGGGGACTGGGGACGTGTTGCCGAGGTTGTAGACGCGGAGCGGCGCAGACCCCCGCTTCTTGCCGCCGCTACCGGTGCTCTTCCCAGCATTGTCGAGAGCCGCAAGACAACCGCTCACGATGTCATCAATGTAGGTAAAATCACGGGCAACGGTGGCATGACCTGGGCCTTCAAAGATGGAAATCGGCTTGCTGCGGAGGATGTCTCTCGTGAAGAAGAAGTAGGCCATGTCGGGGCGCCCCCAGGGGCCGTAGACAGTGAAGAAGCGGAGGCCGGTGATGGCGAGTCCATAAATGTGGTTGTAGACATGGGCGATTTCCTCGCCTGCCTTCTTGGTGGCGGCGTAGAGGGAGGCCGGCCGGTCAGTGCGGTCAACCTCCGAGAAGGGCACGTGGGAGTTGAGGCCGTAGACGGAAGACGACGAAGCCCAAACAACGGCGGGCTGCGGGTCAGCTGACTTGGCGACCTCGAGCACCGACACGAGCCCGGCGACATTGGAGTGGACGTAGGAGGACGGATTGGTCATGGCGTAACGGACGCCGGCCTGCGCGGCCAGGTGCATCACATGGGTGAAGGGCACCACGTCGAACAGCTTGTGGAGGAGAGGGCCGTCGTTGACGTCGCCCTCGACGACGAAGACACCCGCGCGGTCGAGGAGGGCCTGGCGGGCGCGCTTGAGGGAGGGGTCGTAATAGTCGTTGAAGTTGTCGAGCCCAAGGACGCCGTCGCCGCGGCGCTTGAGCGCGGTAGAGACGTGGGTACCCACGAAGCCGGCGGCGCCAGTGACGAGGACGGAGATGCCCCCGGGGCGGCGGACGCGGGCGGAGGAGCGCACGCGCTTCTCCCAGGCGGGGCCGCCCCACGGGTCGGCGTTGCGGAGGGAGCGACGCCCAGAGGTGGAGGAGGAGTCGAGGGTGGTGGGTGAGAGGAGGAAGAAGGCGAGTAGGAGGGCGATGGCGAGGAGAAACCAGAATGCGAGCTTGGAGACGAGCGGGTAGTGATGCCACCGGAGGATGAGCTGACGCGGGTGGTGGTGGTGACAGTGATACTGGGGCTTGTCCACCTTGAACTTGCCCGGGGTGGACGGCAGGCTATCCATCATCACACTTCGATTCTACCCTTGGTTATCGGATGGCGAAGTGGAGAAGAATGAAGAATAAGGCGAGAGATTTGGATCCAACGCCTACGCCTTGGCTTCCAAGAACCAAATTGACTAATGGGCTTGAAAACGGAGAAGTAGATTGATTCTAAACGGAAGAAGATAAAGATGAGAGCAGAAGCATCCAACAAGCTGTCGTCCCCACGCCACCCCCTACTAATTCACTATAAATCTCCCTAGCGAACAGGACAACGGCCTCTCTCTCTTCCTCCTCCTCCTCCCTCCTCCACTGGTCTCAGTGAAAGCGAAGATTCGGAAGGTGATGATGAGACTCGCCCCCCCTCTTGCCGGCCTCACTGTCTCGACGGCTGGCTTGGGATTGTGGCAAAGCCGGCGTCGGTGCTGTTAGGGAGGGAGGATGGGCGAGCGAATGTGAGGTCGTAGGGAAGTCAAAGTCGCCAGGGTCACGGGGGTTGGTAATAAATAGGGATGCGGACGCCTTTTCTGGAGGACTCCGTTGCGGATTTTGTTGGACGCGGATATCACCGACGAGGAGAGAGAGAGAGAGCGAGCGTCGCACGGTGATGGATGCCACTTGTTGAGTTGTGAGGAGGGAGAATGAGAATGAATCGTAAATAGCAGAGGCTGCGGGTGACGATCGAGTACACAAAAATGGACGGACGCCCTTCGATCTCTTCGCCCCTTCTTCTCGACGTGATCTGATCTGGGTGCCAGATTTTTCTCGAGACTTCCAACGGAAGATAACAAGCTCCTATCTGGTCGTGTTTGAATTCAAATTTCATCATGGTTTGTTCGGGAGTAGGCATGTATCAATCAGATGTTCAAGTAGAGAGCAGTGCGCGAATGCGATCTCAGAAGCACTACAGAGGAAATGAGACCCCCGATGAGGATCTTTACAGTGGTTGTCCCTCGAAACGATTATTTCGCGGAGTTCGAAGGGTTGTCGAGAGACTGGCGGTGACATTATTTTACTCGCGATTGCAGAGGAAGCCTAAAAAAGATTCATTGGAACTGCTCGATTGTAGTTGGTTCCTGTGAGCATGTGAACCAACACTTCATTTTTGCCAGTTCGCCTTTTCTTTTCTTTTTCTTTTTTTTTTTTGCCTGTAAAAAGTACAGTCTGCCAGTTGGCAAGCACAGTGTCAAAGCCCATGAACTAACTGGTGAGTATATGATGGCAAATCCCGTGACACAAATTTGATGTGTAATGAATAGAAATTTTGAAACCACGTAACCTGTCACGACTCGATTGCATGTCATGTGCGGTCAGGACCGTACCTGAGACACCACCTCACTCGATAACACAGTCTGTGTGGGTTTGGTCCTTTGCGTTGATCGGCTGGAATATCATCATTCATTGGACCACTCCTGCATGGGAATCATATAAGAAGAATAATGAACCCCCCATGGGTAATGTCGAAAATAAATATGTATATAGTCTGTGTGGATTTGTCTTCTCTATTTCTTTTACTTGATTTCATGAACTGTTTTTTTTTTTTTTAATGAGTTCTTGTTTTTCTTTTTCTTTTTGAGCATGCTCCTTGCACGTGAGTTACTAATAAACTACTCGCATTCGTGCACAAGTCAAAGGTTCAAGCAATTCATACAATAGTTAGATGAGCTGATGCGTAGTAAGTAGTATAGCACACTTTTGATTCAAGAGAATGATTAAATTGAATCAAGGAGAATACTACTTACAGCGAATCATATATTTAAGCTTCAAGTTTCATAGTAAATAAGACTATGTATGTATGAATGAAGTAAACTCCCTACGAGACACTCCGAGTTCTTTATGTATAGCAGTTGCCTCACACACACTATGTGGTAGCCGAATAAGATATCTGCATCTAAGAAGCAAACAAGAATCATTATTCGTTCTTGTCAAAAAATTCTGCACCTCCATTCTGCTTTTGATCTCATGATTTGTGTATTCTCAAGGGATTGTATGAACATCATCTTCTATATTCTCTACACTGTGAATCAACTTGAACTACTTGATGAGTAATTTCATGATTATGGGTCATGATGTAGCTACATAGTCCCATAAGTGAATTATATTAAAAAAACTTTAATTACTCGAGAGGGTAGCTTTCGAAATCAAGAATTAAGGTTTAATATAATTCCTATATGGATGATGACCCTCGAAACTCCTAAAGAACCAAACAAGTAGTTTAAAATTTAGTCCTTCTCCAAACAGTTTAACTGAAATAATTCCCTCTATTCAATTACTCAAGGGAAATCATAAGGCTTTTGCCTTTTTAAAGATAATATAATGATTAATGACTACCTCAAGTTGGCCACATTTTATCATTGAAGTTTAGTTAAACTCCTATAAAATACTATGGAACAGTTGGAGATCATCTTCGATCTTAGTTGGGTGTTCCTGAATCCTTAATATATGAATACCTCATTGTTAGCCTTTTTTCTAAATCTTTACGAGCTGTTTTTGACTTAATTCCTCTAAATCTAGATGAACGTAAGGACTAATGAGCTCCTCCTCTCTTGTCAGCTCACAGAGCTTCCGTCAAGGGAGAAGTCACATTTGTCATATGGTTCCCGAAAGGTAGATGCATTTGTATTGAAAGATCTCTTCAAGAAAAAGGAAAGGAGGTGAAGACAACTCCATATTCTATCCTGCCCTCTTGCGAGAGCATTACTGTGAGAGAGAACAAACGGTAAGAAAGTTACCTTCCTCCAAAGCCTTAAGTGGCCATCAATGCTCCTACTTAGCCTTCGTCCCTTTTTCATGGTGGAAGCAAGTGGTACCAACAATGAAAAGGAAGACCATCCTCTTCTTGCACAAAGATGCAGTTACCATCTTTACGACAAACATGCCCGTCAAGAGAGTTTCGTTAGCAGTTCTGGTCAAATAATTATTTGGGGTGTTTAGATTTTAGAGGTCAACGGAATCCAATAAAATAAATGATTCACATGTCAAATTGAACTATTTCAATTACATTATCATAATAATAATAATAACAATAATCATAATAATAATGATAAAGCATTAAGTATTTCGTGAATCAAAGTATTAAGAATAATATATTAAACATTTTATGAATTATATTAAATTAAGATCCCTTGTCTAGTCTATATATAGTAGACTTATGGTTATCCATCAAGGTATATGTATTTTTCAAATTCCGTAAGATATAAATTAGAAGCTACTCATTATTTTAAGTGCATCATTCAAGGAGTCCGATGTTCTTCTTAGAAAGCTTGTTGTTAGACAATCATTACCGGAGGTAACTTTATATTTCACGGTAGATTTAATTTATGAATTATTTTACTAACATTAATAGTATCAGAGCTATGCTTTATCTATGTTATTCAAAACATAAATTATCTGTCAGATGTTTCTTGATAGAATCAATGTATTTAATTTGAACAAAAATTTTATTCTAATCGTATTCTGGTTCTTCTTATTATATAATCAGTTTCTCATCTTCATTTTTTTTATTTTAATTATTATATAATGAATATATTAGTTTTGTCAAGAGAAAACCAAACTTATGGTATGTATATATTATGAAATATATTGATTATGATTGAAACCATATATAATATTAATTGATGGTAACCATCTCTATAGTAAAATAATTTAAGATAAAATAAAAAATATAAATGACATCACATATGATTGTAATTGACTTGTGCAAGGTAAGCAATTGGCCCTAAAGGGAGGTAATTATCCTTCATGAGTTAATTGAAATAAAATGATATTTTGAGTATTAATTTTTCAAGACCCACAAGTATGAAAAATTATTTTAGTGCTCTTGTTATCAATCTTATTAATTAAAAATTAAAAATATGTTATGTCAAGATAAAACCAAACTTATGGTATGTATATATTATGAAATGTGTTGATTATTATTGAACAATCAAGTGATTTTGGACATATATATTCAAATGATTATTTTATGTCAAATTATTTTAAATATATTGATAATTGATATTATTTGGAGGATTTCTATTATGTAACTTGTTATACATGCACTTTATGTTATTTTAATTATTTTTTATATTATACATTAATATAAGGATTTATTAATAAATTAATGATGAGATGTCATATAATATTTTAACTTAGGAGTAGATACAGACTCTTAAGTTATAATATAATATTAATTGATGATGATAAAATAATTTTTAAGATGATTATAAAAGAATAAATGACAGCACGTAAGATTGTAATTGACTGCACTATAAAGAGGTAATTATCATTCATGAGTTAGATAAAATAAAAGAATAATTTAATTTTTTAGACCCACGGGTATGAAAAATTATTTTAGTACTTTTATTATCGATCTTATTAATTAAAAATTAAAATATGTTATCTCAAGATAAAACCAAACATATGGTATGTATATATTATGAAAAATGTTGATTTTTATTGAAACCATAAGTGGTTTTGGACATATAAATTAAAATGATTATTTTATGTCTCAAATTATTTGATATTATTTGGACATATCAACTGGATTTTCATTATGTAACTTTTTGTACTTGCACTTTATGTAATTTTATTTTTTTTATATTATATATCAATATTTATTAATGAATTAATGATGAGATGTCGTATAATGTTTTAACTAAAAGGAGGCACAAACTCTTATCTCATAATATAATATTAATTGATGATAATCATGTTACATTATATTTCTTATTTTATTCATACCATATATGTAAGACTGAAATAGTATATCATACTTCAATCGTTCATTAATACAGTATAAAATAGATAATGATATAATTTAAAATATGTTAATTATCAAACAAAATGATTATGTTTCTCTTAGACACAGTGTTTTTGACACTTGTATGAAATATTTAATGAAAGGAATTCAAATATAACATATCTAACTAGTTCCATCTAACATAATGAAATGCTCATATATTATCGTTCATATCTACACTAGCATGGGCTTACATATACTTACTTTTCTTCCTAATCACTTAGGTGGGATGTTAGTATCCTTACCTACAAAATAGGGTTTATAGTGAGTAGTCACTTAATAAATATAAGCTTTTATAACTTTATCCTAGTAAGTATATATCAGGTCATATATATAACATTTCAAAATCATGAGTATAAGACATTTAATAATATACATCTCATTTTAGGACTTCCTTAGTAAGCACAGTCGTACAACATAGTATATATATCATAAAAACGTAAAATTCTACGTTAAAATAATTTGATATATTAATATGCACATATTATAAAATAAAATAAATTCATAGACTTCTACACCACATATCATAACATATACATGCACTTCCATACCGCACGTTATCGAAATGTATATACGTGCACACACAAATATAAATATAAACATAAACATAAACATAAACATAAACATAAACATAAACACACACATATATATATATATACATATATACATATGTATATATGTATATATGTATATACATATGTACATATGTATATATGTATATATGTATGTACATATGTACATATGTATATATGTATATACATATATACATATGTATATATGTATATGTATATGTATATATATGTATATATATATATACGTATATGTATGTATATATATATATATATACATACATAGTAACATATTTGTACACTCTCACACTGCACATCATCATATATATATATACATGCAAGATATTTCTATCTTAATTTAAATAGTTTTATACTTACAAAATATATTTATATTTATATTCAGTCCAGCTCATGATGATTATATCAGTTGAAATATATTTTTTAAAATAAATTATGAATATGATAATTTATACAATCATTATTTTACAATGTATTAAACTTATACTCACCTAATTGAATTTAAAAATGAAGATGTCAATCATATTATTTAATGATTGAATATACTAGAGAACGATAAATCTTCTCTTTTTTTAAATTGGGGTTTCTGAGCCTCAACGAAAAAATAGGGGGAATGACTTGAGGTCTGTAGATTATTAGTATAAAGATTCAAAGAGATAGTTTTAAAAGATCATTAGGATGATCTCAAAAAACTTTTACTGAAAAGATTTGAAATGGTTAGAATGTAATACTATTCTCCTTTGATATTATCTATTGCTGGAAGCTTAACGTATGCATAGCTCTGCACATGACTTGATATAGTATTTGTAGTAAGTATGTTTGGTAGATACCAAAGTAATCCAAAATAATTTATTAGAAAACTAAAAAAAATGATCATGAGTACTACCAAGGAATCAAGGATCATATGTTGACTTATAAATATTCTAATTAGCTTAAGATAATTGGATATTCTGATTTAAATTTTGGTGGATGTATGGACATTAGAAAATCTATCATTGGATATATTTTTCTATTAGTTGAAGGTATAATATCTTAGAGTAGCAACAAATAAACTATAATTGTTTCATCCACTATAGTAGCGAAGTTTATTAGTTGCTATGAAGCTACTACATATGTTTTATGTTTATGAAACTTCATCTTACGGTTAAAAGTTGTTGTTCAATTACTCATGTGATAACTCAACTATTGTGTTCTTTTTTGAGAACGATAAAAGTGAATATTGTAGCAAGTACATAGATACAAAGTATCTTATTATTAGGGTTACATAAAAAGCATGAAATAGATTTTTATCATATTAGTATCGAACTAATGATTGTAGATCTCATGACTAAGGGTTTGTCATGATGGTCATGTGATGATCGTGAAGCATATGAGGATTATTAATTTATTTATTTTTTGAACTGATAATTTTTTTTAAAAAAATTATAAATAAAATATTTTATTTTGTGCACATAAATATGCATAGATAAAGTTTGTTGGATCGATTAAAAATTATTCATAAAGTAATTGATTCATAAAATACACATTAGAAAGTATTATGCATTGTAATACATGGAAGAGAGTTATTTTATGAATTATATACGATCATTATAATTTATATATTACATTCTTTACATGAGAATGAGTTGTAAGGTGAGGAAAGTTTTTTATCATATAAAAAAATTATTATTATTATCATGATTTTTTTTCATATGGATCAAGGGCGATAATGTTAAAATTCTAAAGATTATTAAAATAACATAATATAAGTGGTATAAATATTAAATTAATAATTTTAATTATATTATTATCATGATAACTAACGATGATAGAAATTATATAATATTAATGATTAAATATAATATGTTATTAGTAATAAGAGAGGACGTTATCTGGAAATACTTTCAATTGCTATCTTGATCGAAAGTAAGAAAATATTAGAGAGAAATAGAAGATAGAGACTTAGAGAGAGATACTCTGCTAGGGTTTTCCCTTCCAAGTTTCTATGGTCGACGGTGACAACCGCGCCTCATTCTCCTGTTGGGGATAAAGGAGTAAGGAAACAATAAAAACAGAATACTATGATGCAATTAAAAAGAATCATTTCGATCAAAAAAACTGATGTAGTATTTAAACAAGAGGAAAATCATAGAACACTTACAAGATATTCCAAGTATATATTCTTTATCTTGCTTCATGAACTGTGGTCCTATTTATAGGACCTAGAAATAACTACCTCATTCCATCATGTCACCCATGATTGAGTTAGGTGTAGGAACTACTCTATAACTTCTAGATCATAGGCACTTCTTAACACATGCCTATAACTACCCAAAACATGGTAACTATCTAGATAACTACTATAAATCAATTCTCAACACTCCCCCTTGATTCATAGTTACATACACCGATTTGCGATATGAAATAAATATGCTTCTGAATTGGAAGCGACTCGGTGAGGATATCTGCAACTTATTTATCTGTTCCACAATACTTTATTGCTATGACTGCACTTACTACAAGATCCCGGATGAAATGACAGCGTATCTCTATATGCTTCGTTCTTCCATAAAATGTTGGATTCTTCGTCATTGTAATTGTGGCTTTGTTGTCACAAAATATTTCTGTTGCTTTTTTTGTTCTTGTTAAATATCTTCAAGAAGTCTTCTAAGCCATATTGCTTGACAAACTGCTGATATTACAGCTATATATTCTGCTTCTGATGTCAATAATATAGTTGTTGCTTGCTTTTTTGAACTCCAAGATATAGCTCCTGATCTGAGGCTAAAAATATTACTTGGAATACTCTTTCTATCATCTAAAACTCCTGCTCAATCACTATCAGTGAAACCAAATAATTTACATTTAAAATCATAAGAATACCAAATACCATAATATGTAGTTCCAGTAATATAACGTAGAATTCTTTTAAAAGCTCCGATATGATGTTTACTTGGGCTATGCATAAACCTAGATACTACACCATTAAAGAAGGTAATATGTGGTTGAGTATGAGTTAGATAAATCAAACCTCCAACCAAACTTTTGTAGTATGCATTTGTCAAACATGTACCATCTTCATATTTCAATTTCTTATTTACATTTATGGGTGTTGTTGTAGCTTTGAAATTAATCATGTTAGATTTTTTTAGTAGATCTATTGCATACTTTCTTTGTGAAGTAAAAATTCCATCTGATCCTTACTTCACTCCCAACCCAAAAAAATAGTATAGTAGACCTAGATCTGATATTTCAAACTTATTCATCATGCATTTTTTAAATTCTACCATAAAAGAGTTAGATGCACCCATATATATAATATCATCAATATAAAGGCAAACCATTAGAATATTATGTTCACATTCCTTCTTTAGATAAAGAGTAGGTTTATTATTATTCCTCTTAAATCTATTTTGATAAAAATAATAATTAAATTTACTGTACCATGCCCTTGGAGCTTTTTTAAGCCTATAAAAAGCTTTCTTGAGCTTATATAGCTTTTCTTCATGTCCTTTAACTAAAAAATTTTAGGTTGAGTAACAAAAATATCTTCATATAAATCTCTATTTAAAAATATAAATTTTACATTAAATTGATAAACATGCTAACTCAAGTGAGAAGCTAAAGCCAAGAAAGTTCTCACGGTTTCGAATCTAGTAATTAGAGAAAAAGTATCATCAAAATCAATACATTGTTACTGCGAGTATCCTTTTGTTACAAGCCGAGCCTTATACTTTTGGATACTTCCATCTGCATTAAACTTTATTTTGAATACTCATTTTAATCCAATAGCTTTCTTTTCTTTTGGTAGATCTATTAGCTCCCAAGTTTCATTCTTCTCAATTGACTTGATTTTCTCCTTCATTGCTTTTCGTCATTCCTCTTTTTCAACTGCTTCTTCAAAAGTTATAGAATCTAAAATAAACAAAGTAAATGTTGAGTCATAAATTTCTGTTAGTGATCTGAATTTTTCAAGAGGGGTTTCATCTGAGGAATCAGAATTTGAACTACTAATGGATGAGGTTGAGAATGAACTTGTTGGAGCAGGATCTGTCACTTGATTATATAGTGTCTAGTTCTGTTGGAATTTGAATTTGTATTCTATTTTCATTGGTGTCCTAATTCTAACTTTTCCTTTCATCAAACATAACATTTTTGTTAATAATAACTTTACCACTAACAGGATTATATAATCGATATGCTTTGGATTATAAGGAATCACCAATTAAGATGTATTTTTCAGATTTTTCATCAAGCTTATGATGGTTTTGTGAATTTACCAAAGCATAAGCAATACAATAAAAAATTCTTAGATGCTTTACACTTGGTTTCATATCATACCAAGCCTCAAAAGGAGTTAAATTCATAACAACCTTTGTTAGTAAAATATTCAACAAATAAACTACTATTGTAATTACTTTTGCCCAAAACTGATTTTGAATGTGTTTTCCTTTAAACAAACTTCTCATCATTTCAATGATAGTTCGATTTTTACGTTTAGCTACACCATTTTGCTCCAGTGTATATGGTGCTATTAATTCTCTGTGAATACTATTTTCTTCATAAAAAGAATTAAACTCATTAGATAAAAATTCATCACCTTTGTCTATCTGAAGTGTCTTTATGTATCTACCATTTTGCCTTTGTACAAGTGTCTTAAATTTTAAAAAATTATCAAATATTTTAGATTTCAGTTTCAGAAAATATACCCAACTCATATGACTATAATCATCCGTAAACAATAAAAAAATATTGACTTTTATCAAATGATTTTATATTCATAGGTCCACATAAGTCAGCATGAATTAATTCAAGACAATTAGATGCTTTCTATGCTTTTCCAATTGGATATGATTTTTTACTTTGTTTGTCATAAATGTATCCTTCACATACATCAAGTGTATTAATTTTAGACAATCCGAAAATCATTTCCTTTCGATTTAACAATCTTAAACCCTTAATGTTAAGGTATCCATATCTTAAATGCCACAAATTAGACTCAATCTTTTGAGTTGCAACAAGAGCATGTTTTTCAATATTTGAAATATTAAGTAGAAACATCTTGTTTTGCGTCATGTAAACATTTACTATAATCAAACCAGATTTTTTATCTTTAATAGTGCATGAACCATCATCAAATACAACTAAATATCCATTATCTATCAATTGTCCAACACTCAACAAATTAAATGATAAAGTAGGAACAAAGAAAACATTATCAAGGTATTTTACCTTCCCTTGATTTGTCTTCACCTAAATTGTTTCTTTCCCTTCCACTTGGATTTGCTTGTTATCTTCAAGTCTAACTTTCAACTTATGATTTTCATTAATATCTCTAAATATTAATCTTATGCTTGATATATGATTAGAACATACATTATCCAGAAACCAAATATTATTTGAGATATCATTAACTTGTGAATAAGTCATAAACAACTTACTATTTTTTTCATTTTCCTCCACATAGCTTGCTTGCTTTTCTCTTTTCCAGCAATCTGCTTTCATGTAACCAAACTTTTAACAATAGTGACATTGAATTCTGTAATTTTTTATATCATAATTTGATTATTTTTGTTCATTATGCCCATCAAAGTGTCCTTTTCCTCTTCCTCTTTCATTTCTTCTACCACGAAATCCTCTTCTGTCATGTTATCTTCCTGTTGATTTTATGTCTTCTTTTGAAGTAGAAGACTTCTTAATCTGAAATGTTTTTTCTTCATTTTTTTCAAGTGATATGTTCAAACTTGCTTCATGTGCTTGCAAGGAACTCATTAGTTCATTAAATGAAAATGTAGATAAATCTTTTGACTCCTCAATTACGACAACAACATGATCAAATTTCGGAGTTAAACTTCTCAAAACTTTTGCAACAATTATATAATTAGGAATATGTTTACCATAAGATTTCATTTGACTAATAATTTCAGTCACTCGAGATAGAAAATCTTACGCCGATTCATTGCTTTTCATGAACAAAATTTCAAACTCACGACGAAGGGTTTAAAGTTTTACCGTAATCACCCTTGATGAGCCTTGAAATTCATTTTGAAGTATTAACCAAGCTTGCTTTGAGGTTGTCACTGTTGTAATTCTTAAGAAGATTGTCTCGTGTATAGCTTGGTGAATGAAGAACAATACCTTTGAGTCCTTTTTATTCTCCCTCAGCTTGATTTCTTCATCTAGATCTGCATATCCATTCTCTATTAAGTCCCAAAGATATTGAGACTTGAATAGAGTCTTCATCTTGATACTCCAAAATTTATAGCATTTATTCGAGAAGATAGGAATAAGGGGTTGTGAGAATTGCTATTGAAAATCATAATGCCCAGTTCAAATTGAAACTTAGCTCCGATACCACAAATGTTGGGGATACAGAGCAATAAAACGATAAAAATAGAATACTACGATGTAATTAAAAAGAATCATTTTGATAAAAAAAATTAAACTTACAAGATATTTCAATATCACTTATGAACTATGATGGTTGTCCAAAATATCCAAAATTATCCAAAAGTCTCATTCCATCATGTATATAATTATCCAAAATATGATGGTTGTCCCTCGCCGTCGGTGGTGGTCCCTCCCTGCTGTTCACTGCAGCGGATGCCGGTGATGGCTCGTTGCTGGGGGCCGCGGTCAGTTCCTCTTCGCCGGTGGTGGCCCCGCCCGCGGCGGCTTCCTCATTGCCGGGGGTGGTTCCGCCTGCGTGGGCCCCTGTTATACACGGTGGCGCCGTGGCCAGTTCCTCTTCGTCGATGGAGGTTCCGCCCGCGTGGACTTCCTCATCACCAAGGGTGGTTCCGCCTGAGTGGGCCCCTGCTGTTCACGGTGGCGCCGCGTTCCCCCTTGTGGCCGCTGCTGGTCGTGGCGTTGCCCCCTTCAGTTGGGCCCCGCCCCGTACGCGGATCATCTCTGGGGACCACCATGGGAGCCTCGTTCCTGCCGGTGGCCCCCCTTCTGGGCCCCACCCGCTTCCCTCGGGTGGGCCCGCCTCTATTGCTGCTGCCGTGGCCGCTTCGGCGCCTTTTGCCCCTTGTCAGTCGGGTGCTCGCTGGTGATATGGAACATCCAACCTCGAGCTTCTTATTCACTCTAAATTTCAGGTCACAGAGGTATTTCTTATATCATATGTGTTTCTCGTTCTGGCATGATGGAGTTTTCAGAGTCCAGGATTTTAAGCCGGATATCCTTAGGAAGAAGAGTACTAAAAATTTTTTATTGTTGCACACTGAATTATCACTTGCTAGTTTGACCAATAGGAGGCTAGTATAATTACCATATTTAAATTGGTCCATAAATTTAGGTCCAGAAATCAATTTGGCTCTAAGTTTATGTGAAACAACCCACTTTATCCTAAAATATCAAAACTTAATTGTTCATATTAAGTGCATTTTAAATTTTATTTATGAAATCTTGCCTTTTTCTGGGCTAAGTGCATGGCTTTGAACGTATCACATGTTGAAAAGGTCCGATATTGATATTTCATGTATCAAATATTGATAATGAGGCCTAACATTGCTATGCTCATAACGACTCTTAATTTGTTATACAATGATGTCCATCGTGATTGACATGTGAGCCTAATCTTATGTCATTTGCCAATTTAATCCGTAAATAACTTGAATTGATGCTACGAAATGTGAGTTACTCTAACCTGTCACTTTGTGTGCATGCATTAATTATGAATTGACATATATTATATTGACATTAAATGTCATTATCTGATTGCAGGTGATATGATGAATATGGAGAGATCACAGCTTCTCATTGTGTAATAATATCTCTAATTTTTTCAGAGGAACTAAATGTAAATACAAGAATAACAGGAACTAAAATGCAAAAAGGCTAAAAAACAAGAAAGTGTTTTCACTGCCTCTCTTCTCACGAACCTCTTCCCTTATACGAGAGAGGGCCTGAGCTGAAATCGGGCAGAAGAGAAGAGGGAAACAGAGAGAGAATCGGAGAAGAAGAAAAGAGAAAAAATAAAAAGGGAAAATAAAAGAAGAGGGAGAAGAGAAGAAAAAGAGAAGATACGGAGAGCTTCGGCTGTGAGATTAGAGAAAAGAAGAAGAAGGGAGGAAGAAGAAGAGGAGAGAAAAGAAGAGAGAGAGAGAGAGAGATCTCAGGGAAGGAGGGAAAGGAAGAGAGGAAGGAAATAAAAAAAAAGAAAAAGAAAGAGAGAAATTGATGAAAAAAAAAAAAGAAATGAGAGGATCCGTTTTGATACCAAATAAATTCAGATCAAATTCAAAAAAATATATGAAGTATGATTTTATATTTATGTTAATTAGATTTATATTTTAGATTATGAATTTATGAATCATGATGTTTTTTATTAATTATAAGTTATATCATGAAGAAAATAAAAGAATAAAAATTGATATTGTTAAAAAAAAGAAATAAAAAGAGATATCTGAATATAGGATATGCGATCCCCATAAGGTATATGATGATTTCATCTATTCTGCTTTCAAAAATATTATTACATGTATTTAGATATAAGAGAATATTGGCATCTACATGATTTAAAAGTTTATTTATTATTTAAAAACATTACAAAAGGATTTATATGTTGATGATTTGAAAAATACATATATTTTGAATAGTACTTTGTTATATTATAAGTATTTATGGATTTATATTATCTGATTTGTATGAAAATATTTTATTTAATATTATATTTAAAAATAATTAAAAATATGTGAATATTATTAGTTTTAAATGATATATGATTGCATCAGTTGATATGCAAAAGGATTTATTAAAGCTTCTATTTTTGTAAAGAAAACAATTGATATAATATTTTTTGTAAAATTACATTTGTTTAATTAATATGATTATGATTTAGATCTTACTAATGAGGATTATACATTGATATTTGTTCAGGAATTAGTTTCTTCTAGGCCCTAACATATGGAGATATGCTTTACTTATAAGATGGGAGTTAAACATGATATTGATACAACATAACCATAGTTGTTAATACCTTTAAGATTTCTGCTCTCACATATGCATCATAGTTAGATTTCTCCTTTAGCTGTACTTATGCTCATTTGTGAATAGTTAATGATAGTCCTTGCACTATTTTGAAGTTTTGATATGTGATATTAGTCATATTTATGCTTTCATTATGAAATGCATTTAAATATATTTTATATTTAGAAAGTATTGTTAGTAAGCTACAATTCAAAATGCATATGAATTGATGTTTTGTAAACTTTATATGCATGAAGAAAGTATTCGATATTTACGCATATTTTGAAAGACATAAAAAATTTATATGTTTTAAAAAATATTTATTTATGATAAATTTTGTTAATATGTGAGTCGTTGTACTTATTGAGTTATGATTGACTCATAGGATTATATCTTAACTTTTTTTAAAGTTATAAATGAATCACTAATTATTCTAATAAGATTACTGTACATTAATACTATTATAATTATATATTATTTGGATTAAAATATTATGACTTTTAAGGAGTTGTTGAACCTGTTAAATATCTTATGAGTGAATTGATTATGGATTGAGTTATGTTACTAATATCCTATGATTTGATTAATTATGAATTAATTTATATAATAATTAAACTGTAAA
This sequence comes from Musa itinerans, assembly GCA_001649415.1. Taxonomy (NCBI): domain Eukaryota; kingdom Viridiplantae; phylum Streptophyta; class Magnoliopsida; order Zingiberales; family Musaceae; genus Musa; species Musa itinerans. The sequence continues at coordinate 51,755 of LVTN01001633.1, forward strand.
AATTGGTTGTTGTGATTTTGACTTTACGTTCTTATAGGAAAATATATAGAATTACGATATTATATCAATTCTGACTTTCCACTTGGTTGGAGGCATGACACATTGTGATTCATTTAATCAGTTCTACGTCAATTATAAGGAGGTTTATATAACTTTGCTCTGTGCAGTCGTGTATTGTTCTCAGTATAATTCTAAATAATAAGAATTATGTGAAGCACTAAATATATACAGTTTACGGTACGTTCATGTGATTATATAAAGAGCGTAAGGGTAAAAAAAATATGGAATATTTTAGTGGTTTGACAACAGTCATTCGTCATATCCTCTTTTAAGCGTTCTTTTCCTTCTTTGATGAAGACCGCATCATTACATTTTTTTGACTTCAACGCAAATTGAGATCACTTATCGTCTCACAAGTCTCACACGGAGTGTCTCCAAAATCACAATAAAAGCTATTATATTCACAGCTTTGTGAACTGTTGATGTTTGTTAACCCTTGAAAACTAGGGATGTTTTAATTGCGATATAGGATACATGTATACTTGTGCTGATGGCCTGTAAACTGTTCAGCGTATTTTATTGACTGAAGAATTAAGGATTCCAGCATCAGATGGTATCTTTGGGACTTATGGCTTTCTTATTATTATTGTTGAATGTTACACTTGTATAGGATGCTTGTATAGTTTTATCGAGCATTAGAGACTTCGTCAATAGAGACATCATTGTTATTTATTCTCCTTCTCAAAAAGAAATTAGATTTCTTTTATAAAAGTACTCCCATATTTGTGATTAAAAAAACCATTGACAAGTTTTAAAAGAATTTTTGTAATCAAATAGATGCCAGTGACAGTATTGTCTAAATTATTATGGCAGAGGAGGTGTTAATGATTACTGTTGGTGATAATGACGGAGTGATTACTTTTGGTGATAATGATCGATGTTGGTAAGCGAGCAGTGGTAACGATGTCACTATGAATATAAAATTAACTTTAGTAATAGTAAGTATAAGTGACTAGGATAATGATAATGATAATAATGATTTGTAGAACTGAACTAATGGTAACATTCCTATGATCATAATGGTGGGTATTAAGAAACTGCAAGTATGTTCAACGATTCAAAATGAAAACAATAATGATAATAGAGATGGAATAATAATATAATAATGATAATCATAATACATAAAATAATAAAAATATTCATATGATATAAACAATGATAATAATAAACATAACGATATCAGATGAGAGTAATGATAGTAGTTTTTATCGCGATCATATGTTATTGAGTGGGAAAATATTGTGCACTTGACGTTGTTAAGGTTAAGCACAAAATAGAATTTGGTGAGTTATGGCAATATTGCAAAGAGGATTTGGTGAGTTATCACATTCTAATTTAAAACCATCAATTCTGATAATTATCTCTGTAGTAATAAATTCTCCTGATCTTGATAGCCCTCAGATTAACCCTTCCTAAAGATATAGTCATTAGTAGTAGGAAATAGTTGCAAAAGGGGGAAATTATTTAAGTTATTCCATAGAAATCAATGGAGGATAGTCTATCTGAGTAGTTGCAAAAGAGAAAATTATTTCAGTTATTCTATAAAAATCAAAATAAATTCGTAATAAAACTATGTTGGGCATACTTTTCCTGAGATCCCAGAAATCATCAGAAAAGGAAAGGAACATTCTTTTCTGATTCATTCACCTGTTGGGCATACTTTTCCTGAGATCTCAGAAATCATCAGAAAAGGAACATTCAAATAGCAAGTGATTCATCCCACCAAGTTTGCATTGAATGTTAAAATACGTATCTATTGCTACCCAACGGAATGAAGAGCCTCCTCACAATTCTAGCTGGTCCTGACAATTACTAAATGCTAGTGTGCACGAACGAGCTTAGAGTTGGCTTCACAGGGGATGGGTGAAGCACTGACATCGCCCAGCAAAGCTGGCTCTTTGATCTGAATTGGATCTCTACTTCTGTTGCAAAGCTCACTGACGATCAGCATTGGAACACTGAAACCCTTACAGAGTCTCTTGGGCCATTTCATTTAGGAAAGGATCTTTAGCCTCGACATTCCTCATCCAACTCATGATGACAAATTTCTTAGAAGAGATCACACAGGAATGGATGCTCGTTGGTGCAGCTGAGATAACTTCTGGCAGCTGCCAATTGCCCAAAGAGTCACCTTCTTCTATGGAAAAGTTCTTCTCAAGAAATTGCCCACATCTGTGTGTTTTCACCAAGCCGCAGCATTCTGAGGATTTGGTCTAATTGAAATGAGAAAAACCTAGAGAGGTTTGGTTGGAATTGAATTTTGATGGGGTTGGATCTCTAGTGGGTGCTGTTGGATTTGTTTTGCAGGATCACCATTGCAAAAAACTTCTTATGTTCCTTCTCGCTAGGGTAGTAATGATATATAATCTTTGGGCACAATAACACTCTCGATTAATACATTTAATTTTTTTTATTTTAATATATATATTTTTTATTTGGATTCTCTTTGCTAATAAAAAAAATAATTTATTTTTGACAATGAATTCTTTAGTTTATTCTTGTGATTTGTGCATCACAGTTCTATCATTTGTCACATCTTATAAAATTTTTATTGTATTTTGATCTATGAAAAAATTATATAAGTTGTATTCATCTACTAGAGAGATTCAAAATATGAATGAGTTTGCTAATCATTAACCATTGATTATCGAACTGACTATGATTAGATCCGATCTGAAACCTATGTTAGAATCTATCATACAAGTGCTTGATAAAAGAAAACATAGTGATGAGGGAAAAAAGGTTGCATTCAAATCTCAAGCTGACACCTTCGAATTAATGCATAACAAATTAAAATTACTTTCCCAACGGCAGCTCACATCAACAACGCTAAATAATACAAATCGTCGCAGTAGAATGAGGGCAGAATAAATAAAGCCGTCGCCGCTCGCGCCAGCGTCAGAAGAAGGAAGTAATTGTTTATTTACCCGTTGTTCTCTGCGCTGCGTCGACTTCCCCATGTGAACCCCATCCTCCGATGCGGTCAACGGACCCAAGCGATCACCGCCCGACCGGCGTCCTCCAAGAAACCCATTGCCGCCGCGCACTCCGCCAGCACCACCTCGTCCGCCCGGCTCCTCAGGATCGGCGGGTAGAAGAGCCAGAACCCCGTCGCGACGACGAACCCTAGCGTCAGCAGCGTCGCCATTGCCGCCGGGGGCCGCCACCACCCGGCCTGCCGCGCGGCCCCCTCCGCCACCAGGCACGCCCCGTGGAGTACGAAGAAGGCTGTCGCCTCCCCGGTGGGCGGCGCGAGGGTGATGTACCAGAACATGACCTCGTGCATGAGGCCGGACACAAGGAAGGTCGCGAGGATGCCGGCGGCGCGGCCGAAACGGGCGCGGACTGGTAGGTAGATGGAGGGCCGGAGGATGGCGGAGACCATGAGGTTCCAGCGGCGGCCCCAGAAGTCCTGGAGTGAGGCAGCGCGGTAGGGAGCGTCGAACTGCGGCTCGATCGCAAGGCCCCGGGGTAGGAAGAGAGCCGCGGCGCCGGCGGCGCAGGCAAGGACGAGTTCTAGGGCGAGGTACATGTGGATGCAGTATACACTCAGCAGCAAGTAGGGGTGCATCACGTCCTTCAACCGATAGAAGGGGATGACGGCGGAAAGGAGGGCGGCCTTGGCGGTGGCGGGGAGGAGGGGGGAGATGGACGGGCTCTTTAGTTTGTGGTGATGGAGGGGGTCGATCAGCTTGACAGGGAGGACGGCGGAAGCGAGGAAGGGGAGGAACGGGAGGGGTGCGGAGAGAGGGCCGGCGTCAACGGAAAGGAGGAGGAGCTTGAAGAGGGCAAGCCAGGCAAGGAAGAAAGCGGAGATTCCGCGGAGGTGAAGGGAGGAGAAGTGGAAGGGGAGGAAAGGGAGAAGGCAGACCACGGGGAGGAGGGAGAGGAGTCGGGGCACGCCGGGCTTAACGCGGCAGGCGGCGAAGCGGACGTAGGTCATGGACATGGCCACCCACAGCGTCAACTTCGCCAACACCACGAGCTCCGAGTGCTGCTCCATCTTTCGATCCTTCTCTGGGCGTGGGCGCGGGTCCTCGAGACCGAGATGGGGAACGAGAGCGGAGTCTGGGCACGGTAGACGATAAACACTGTTAAATCGCCACCTACTCCCAAGATACTAATCTTGTGGGCCTGTTATATATGCTAGATGTCTTAACGCATACTACTTCGATCCAAATAGAATTTAGGTCAAGTACAAAATTAGCCGCCATGTATAAATGCATTTAACATAAAAAACAGCGGGTCGATCGAAATGTCAACATCTTGTTTGAATCTAAAATTTCGGTGCGCATGTGATGGACTTGGAGAAAAAATGCCACTCTCTTTTTAAGGTCTAGTCAATTGGCATTTCGCTGATAATAACAATTGTTGGATCAAAGCCAAATGTAGAGAGAAGAAATAGTGATCGTTTATATATAAAAAAAAACCTTTGGTATCAAGCTTTTATCTATCATATGATCTCATAATAAGTCATCTTTACAAAGGATTTTTTTTTTCAATTTTGACCAAAATATCTTCGTTGAAATCATAAGATGATATTTATTATTCTTTGACTCGGTTTATTCAATCAGGTTTGATTCAAATAAATCTTAGTTTATTCTTTAGTTTTTCCAGAATTATTTTGCTCTATCCAATTGATCAATGAATGTAACTGGGAAGTCCTTGATCATCACCTTTGTTGACATCCTTCTTCTTGCAGCAGTGATCAGTCAGTCTCGTTCATCGATAAAACTTTACAGAGTCTCGATGATCAATAGTGCATCACCCTAATCCCAATTAGTGCTGCGAACTCTCACTGAATAGCTATGTCCTCCCTCCCTTTTCGTGATGCATCTTCTATAGGGTTACATGTTTGGTCAATGGAAGGTTTGGTGCATCCTCTACATCATCGGACAAGGAAGGCTTGGTTGTGGTTGTGGCTTGTCACTATTTTAGCATAGAATCTATGCTAAAATAGTGACAAGTTTAGCATAGAATCGACCGTAGCCAGATTTTATTTTGAAAAATAGTGACAAGTTATAATAACAAATTGAAGGATCTTCTTCTACACAACCTCAAACTTGTAGCTTTAATTTGAACGAGACATTTGTAATAGATAACAATAAAGATAGCTATAAGATATTTGAATAAGAATGAGTTTAGCATAGAATCCTAGAAGAAGTTGAAGAAGATAAGATCATAATATATATGATGCCTATAATGTTGTTAGTAAGCTTATTGATTTACATCCATATATCTATGAAAACTTCTAGGTGTTAGGATCAAGTCGGCACTAAGAGGAGAGGGGGTGAATCAGTGCTTTCATTAAAATCACCGGTTTGAAAAACTTTTGTTCGATGAAAAATCGTATCGGAAAGATGTTAACTTGAAAGCGTATGGAAGCGTAGTGAATAAGTAAGTAAAGCAGTTTTCAATGAAAGTAAAGAGCTTAAAGTAAATGCATACCAAGTTTTATAGTGGTTCGATCGTCGTGACCGACATCCACTCCCGATTCCTCTTCCATCGAGGCCACCGGCATCCGCTAACGGTCTTCCTTCAAAGGGCGAAGACCAACTACCCTTACAACTCTATTATCCTTTTTACAGGAGAGAACTTTTACACCCCCACTTACTCCTCTTAAGCAAAAAATCAACACTTATACTAGGGGAGGAGAACTCTCACAAGATTACAACAGAATTTTTCTTTTTTTTGTTTTCAGTTCTTGTGTCATCTGAGCAGGGATGAGAGGGGTATTTATAGGCCCCAAATGGATTCAAACTTGGAGCCTAAAAGTGTTTCATCCTCGATTTTTGAGGTACTAGCAATACCACCACCTGTGCTGGGCAGTATCACCGCCTGCAACACTGACACTAGGCCGTACCACCGTCTAGTCTGGCAGTACCACTACCTAGTCTAGTGGTACCACCGCTTGATACAGTTTAGGAGATTGTGTTTGGGCGGTACCACCGCCCAGACTGACGGTACCACCGCTTGACTCTGGGCGGTACCACCGCCTAGTCTGGCGGTACTACCGCTTGACATAGTCTTGGAGACTATGTCTCGGAGACTGAGCCACTAGCGGTGCAACCACTTGACCCAACTTTTAGGTCACTGAATGAGCCTTTCTCTTGGCCCAAAACAATCCCAATTTGGGCTTAATTAGCCCCTAATAGAGTTGACTTAATTACATTCTAAACCAACCTAATTACGACTTAAACTAACTCGATCTAGACAAATTATTACAAAGCACGAATCATTTGTTTGTTTGGCATGTCATTGGTTCTTCTGGCGCTTCGTCCGATCCTTCGACATATTGTCCTTTCCTTCAACGTATTGCCCAATCGGCATGTTGCCTTTTCGCAATATCTGATATCCTTGGTGTAATGTCCGATCTTCTTAGCCTGATGCCTGAACTCATGGCACGTTGACCATTCTTCTGGTTTGACGTCCAATCTTCTGACATGTTCAATTCTGGCCCAACTTCTTATTCTTCCTGCTTTAATCAATTTACCTCTTCTGATTGAAGCTAGTCCTACGTCACTTAAAATGTAAATTAGATCATAATATTATCAATTAGTTTTATTATCAAAATTCGAGATTCAATAATCTCCCACTTTTTGATGATGACAACCAATTGATGATAAAGTTAACCTTAACTCCCCCTATCAATATGTCATATTGATAGGGAGAGTTAACCTTAACTCTCTCTATCAATATGTCATATTGATAGAACATTTAAATTCAGAAAATCATGCAATGTTTTAAAATATAAAAATATATCATACCACACATGATTCAAATCATCATAATTACTTCTCCCCCTTTGTCATCAACAAAAATGAGAAGTGTATCTAGCAAGTTTTTGAGATATGCAAGTTTTACAACATACAAGCTAGTAATAATTTTAAGTTATGTAAGTTTACAAGTTTAGCTTCTTTTTTTAGATATGCAAGTTTACAAGTTTTGCTACTTAAGATAGGCAAGATAGCACTTTTGCTTCTCTTGAGATTGCAAGCTAGCAATTCTTGATGATATTTAAGATAACAAGTTCTTTCTTCTTTTTTGAGAAGTGCAAACTAGCAATTTTGCTTCAAAGGAAGTTTTTCTTCTTTTTGCAATGTACAAGCTAGCAAATCTTTCTCCCCCTTTGTCTTAAAAAGAAGGGAAGAATACAATATTGTAATTCTTTTCTTTTTACATCAATTTTCAAATCATGACAAAGATAAAGTATTAATCTTATTTCAATATGACATATTGAAATAAGGTATCATTTCAGAAAATGATAGTTGTTGACTTTCACACCATTTCATTAAAAAAACATAAGTATTATATGCATCATTCCAAATCATAAATATTTCAATCATGATGGTATCAAAATATCAAATTATATTACATTCTACCATGCATGATCATAACTTCTCATTTGTATGCATCAATATAATATCATGAGTATTTCATGCATAATTTCATATCAACACATGAAGAATATTAAGAAAAATTAATTAGGTGATGAGATATATACTTCATGAATACAAGGGAGTCATGAACCAAATTTCAAATTATGAATATCAAAAAATTAAGAGAAAAATTATGATTCTTTTTAGATGACTCAAATAGTGAAAAGAAGAATCATAGTAAATGATCTTGATTCACAAAAAATCTCATGCTATAATTAAAAAAAATTAAGATAATGTTATAGATAAGTCTCATTCAAATTTAAATTGTCAAATTATCAAAATCATTTTCAAGAGATTCATAAAAAAAGACATAGATGGACTCATTAATCTCTCATTTTTTTCATCAGTGATTCAATTATATCATGAGATATGCAAATCACAATTACAAAGGAGTCATATAAAAATCATGACATGAAAGATATTAATATAAAAGATCAATTCATGAATGATTCATCTTGACAAACCTCTTTTTAGTAAATAACGAATAGAATCATATGAGATCAAATAAGATATCTTGATTCAAATAAATATCAAATTATTAATGTCAAGAATCAAGATTCATTTGGATAAATCTTTTCTTAGACAAGTAAATCATATGTGAATCAAGAAAAATGTTTCATATAAAATACATCTCAAGTTACAAACATCGATAAATGATTCGATTGGATATATCATCTCATTATTAAAATGAATCATATAAAAAAAAATATAAAATCATCATCAAAATCACTTTTCGAAAAATTCAATGAAAGCAACATATATTCCTATAAGATTAAAAATAGCTCAAGCTCTTTTAGTTCCAAATTTTGTGATTGATTTTATGCTCTGGTTTTTCATACAAAGGCCATGCATCATCATTTATAATCGAAAAGCAATATGGGAATCATCAAGATACACATTATTACTTCATTATATCATTAAAACATCTAGCATGGTTTCATTAAACATAAATCATTTTCAATCAAAATCAAAATAAAAAAGTAATATGGTAATCATCAAGATATACATTATTACTTTTTAAAAACATACATAGGATTAATCTTATTAGGTGTATAAGCATTAGATTTAAATCTAACATTTTGTTCCTTTATCATAAAGAAATACAATTGTTATGATCAATTTTTTTAATTTTTCGAAATCATTAGGAAGAAAAGCATGATCCCCCCCTTTTTTTGTATTTATATACTAATTTAAAAATAATTTATGAAATGCATCAAGTAATTTCATAGTAAACTAAGGGGGTTTTGGTTACCTCATCGTCGAAAGCCATTAAAGTGTAGTTTGTCACTTTATCTTTGTTGGTTTGCCTCTCGTCTTCGGATGAGCTTGATTAGTCCCAAGCTGCCTTGAATACTTTTTTCTTCTTTGACAACTTCTTCTTTTTAAGTTCATTTTTATTCTTAGTCTCATGTTTTATAAATTTTATAAATTTACTTGTGAGGAGTTCTATGTCATCATCACTTGAGCTTTCGCTCGAGTGATCTTTTTTTGTTCTAAGTGCCAAATCCTTCCTATTCTTTGGAAGGTTATTCTCAAGTTTATCATATGCCTTACATGTCATTTCATATGTCATCAATGAACCAATAAGTTCTTCAAGTGGAAACTTGTTTAAGTCTTTTCCCTCTTGTTTAAGTCTTTTTGGAAGGGATCTTAGAATTTTATTAACAAGTTCAAAATTTGAAAAACTTTTACTAAGTACTTTTAAACCATTGACGACATCCGTAAAATGGGTGTACATGTCCCCAATGGTTTCGCTTGGTTTCATACGAAACAATTCAAAATCATACATCAAAAGATTAACTTTAGAATCTTTAACCCTACTTGTGCCATCATGTGTGACTTCAAGAGTGTGCCAAATATCGTGCGTAGTTTCGCAAATAGAAACATGATTAAATTTATTTTTGTCTAAGGTGCAAAATAAAGCATTCATAGCTTTCGCATTTTAAAAAAAGTTTTCTTCTCCAAATCATTCCATTCGTTCATTAGATTAGAAGACTTTTGAAAACCATTTTCAATGATATTCCATAAGTCGAAGTTCAAAGAAAGGATGAAAACTCTCATTCGAGTTTTCCAATAAGTGTAGTCCGTCCCATTGAACATAGGAGGACAAATGATAGAGTGACCTTCTTGAAAGCCGAAAAGAGCCATTTCTCTTGGGTGTTAAACCAAATGAGAAAAACATAGCTCTAATACCAACTGTTATAATCAAGTCGGCACTTGGGGGGGGGGATGTTAATTTGAAAGCATACGAAAGCGTAGTGAATAAGTAAGTAGAGCAGTTTGCAATGAAAGTAAAGAGCTTAAAGTAAATGCAAACCGAGTTTTATAGTGGTTCGGTTGTCGTGACCTACATCCACTCCCGATTCCTCTTCCGTCGAGGCCACCGACATCCACTAACGGTCTTCCTTCAAAGGGCGAAGAGCAACTACCCTTATAACTCTATTCTTATTTTGATAGGCTTAGGAGAAAACTTTTACATCCCCACTTATTCCTCTCTTAAACAGAAATCAACACTTAGACTAAAGGAGGAGAACTCTCACAAGATTACAATAGAATATATATATATTTTTTCAGTTCTTGTGTCATCTGAGTAGGGATGAGAGGGGTATTTATTGTAACATCTCCCATTTTTAAAAATTTTATAGATGCTTGTTTGTAAATATGAGGATTAGCTAATAATTCTTTTATATTAAATAATTT